>BQNB010143476.1:0-16988 GCA_026074375.1 Tanacetum coccineum | reverse complement strand
GATTTTTGAATAAATTAAGATAACTCCTGAGTACACCTGACATCAAGTGGGAGCATTATGTTTTTCCTTAAAATTCATATGTTGTGTAACATATTGAAAGTATCATTTCATCAAAGCTAGATGTTAACCCTTAAGATTGGAATGAAACTTCACTTAAGAATTTAAGAAATGAAACATACGACCTTGGAATAAATGTTTATTGCTATAAACATATGCGGTGATTAAGTCCAACACAATGCAATATATCATTGAGGCAAGTCTTAAATGATATATTTCACTTGAGATAATTTAATACATGAATAGAAACCTTGTGTTTTTAACTAAAGATTCATCATGTATATATATATATATATATATATATATATATATATATATATAGAGGAAGGTTAAAATAAAAAGACAAATATTCGTGAGAAGGATAAAAAGAAAACTTTTTTAAAAAAAGTTCTCGAAAAATTCTAAAAAAATTCCGGTGCATAAAACTTTTGTAAAAGAAGTTTTTCTAATTTTGAGTTTTTATACTTTTTTTAATGCATAAAAAAAGGAAATTTGATGCATAAAAATTTTTGATGCACAAAATTTTCAACTTGTTATAGTTTGATGCGCAATAAAATTTTGATGCAAAAAGTCAAAAGAAGTTGGGTACAAAAACGAATTTTTGATGCACAAAAAACCGATTTAATGCACAAACGTTTTTTTTCATAATTTTTTTCGACAAAACTATACACTTTTAGAAAAACTTCCTTCACAACTTTTTCATGCACCTACATACACGATCTTGTACACCAACGGGCCTTTGGTCTAATGGTATGGAGGTTTTACCCTCCTAGGCAAAGTCTCAAGTTCGAGTCTTGTCTAGGGCGATAGGGGTTTCCTACCGCGTGCATAAAAGGAAGGGTGCCATTGCCTTCTGGGCTGGACCCAACCTGGTTGTGTGGGCTCGCTACGCCTTCTGGGATAGGGGTCATGTAGCCACAATTGCCGTTCAAAAAAAACATATACGATCTTGTGAAAAAATTTCAGAATTTTTTGAGAATGTTTTAAAAAAAAAATCTTTTAATCCTTCTCACGAATATTTGTCTTTTTATTATATATATATATATATATATATTCTAGTTAAAGTAGTGTAGTATCTTATAATTGTTAAAATGAAAAGTGTTTTGGACCATTGGATCTATTATTTTGATTAAGATGACATAAATGTCATTAAATGAAAATAAAAAATAGAATTTATTATTTTTATATAGCATTAAGGGTAATCTTATTTGATTAAATGTATGTTACAAATATGTATTTATTGCCTCTATAACTTTGATTGTAACTCCTCCTCATAAATTGTCTTTTGACTAGATATTTATTACACTAACACCATTCATCCACCATTAATATTATCTAACACTAATCAATAGATCCAACGGTTTCATGGTGTACGAGTTCGTGGTGTACGGGTTCATGGTGTACGAGTTCGTGGTGTACGAGTCGGTGGTGTACGATTCGATGTACGAGTTCGTGGTGTACGAGTTGGTGGTGTACGAGTCGGTGGTGTACGAGTTCGTGATGTACGAGTCGGTGTTGTACGAGTCGGTGGTGTACGAGTTCGTGGTGTACAAGTTCGTGGTGTACGAGTCGGTGGTGTACGAATTCGTGGTGTACGAGTTTGTGTCAATAAATAAATATATATGAAGATGTATCAAGAAAAACACTACCATATAAACGTCATGTTAAATGAAAATTAAATAGTATTTAGAATAATAAAGTTAAAAACCTTACACAAAATGAAGCATGAATCTTGCAATTAAATTTAGGTTTATTTACTAAATTGTCCTTTGACTAGATATTTATTAAACTAACTCCATTCATCCACCATTAATATCATCTAACACTAATAAATAAATCCAACGGTTTATATTACTTCTTATTTTAACAATTTTAAGAAGCTACACCACATTAACCCTCCTCTATATATATATACACACACACTAAGCATGTTTGCCTTTTATTTTTAGAAGGCTTGAATTTTCAACTTACAATCATTTATGCATAGTGTACAAGGCATAAAAACATAATTAGAACTTGACAATTAATACATAATTAATACTCTTATTATAACACCTCATTACATAAATATTTGAAAATGAAAATAATTAATACGTAATTAATAAATGATTAATGCACCCATTATTTAAAAATACAATCATATATTCATATTGTACAATAATTAAAAGCATATCTATACTACTTTATAAAGCATTTAGCCCATCTATGTTTAGAAGTCTTAAAAAATTAAGTAAAAAAAATTACTTTATTGAGAAAGATGTAAAACCATTAGAAAATGTTCATCATACACATTTAAAAGCCTTTAAAATCCTTTATTAGCCAAAACTTGTAACACCCCAAAACATGTAACAACCAATTAAATGGTAAAGTTGTAACGGCCCAAATACGTTTTTTGATACATTCAACTTGTGACTGCTAACAATGATATTGTCATCAATTCAGTCAAATTGCAATGCTGCATTCATGTGGTCCATTTGTAACGGTCCATTAAACATCATTTAAGTGTAAACCACAAACTCAAATACGAGTATAAAAACCTAACACACTAACAGAATTCATTACACCATTTTCATCTTTCTATTTTATCTCTCTTAAAACACAAACACCTTTCTCTTTCTTTCTTCAAACCACCAAATTTCGTCGTCTCACGTATCAGATTTTACCGCCACTACCGTTTAGTTCTACCGCCATCTTTGCCAACATCATGTGCTGTCAGCCGCTACCGCCGCCATTGTCTCCGCCGTCTGCCAAGCTAATGATCATGGCTTTGGATATATATATATATATATATTATATGTGTGTGTGTGTGTGTGTGTTTGTGGTATATTTGTGTACTAATATATTGTGTGTATATATATATGTGTATATATATATGTGGTCTAGTTTATATAGCTATATTATGGTTTATATATATATGTGTTACACATAATATATATATATATATGTTATATGTATATGTGTATATATGTATTATGTGTATTATGTATTATATATGTAATAGTATTTTGTATATAATATATGTATAATTTATGTATAAAATATATATAGATATTATTATATATATCTATATATATATTTATATATATATATGTAATAATATTATATTATATTTGTATATTATGGATTTTATTTATATGTATATATATGTTATTATATATGTATATGTCTTGTGTATTTAATATATTCAAACAGTTTGTATGTACTCGTGTATCACACGAATTGTTCTGACAAAAATAACACTTTTAGTTAAATAGTAATGTTCTATGAGGAATTTTATGCATAGTGGAACTCGAATAAACAAGAAAAAAGAAAATCGGAATTTTAAACCAAGGAGTTATGAATTTTTCAATGGTGTTCGATAATTAATTTATAAAGTGTTTCTATAAAAACTTATTTTTTTAAAACCTGTTCCTGTATAGAACGCTTATATATTCTGTAACAGTTTTATCTATCTGAGATTATCTTCCAAAACGATTTCTGGTTTGATATAAAGTAATAACCCCCCCCCCCCCCCCCCCCCCCCCCCCCCCCCCACCCAAATACACTAAAAAATGGAATAAAAACAAAGGAGTTATGATTTTACAACGATATACGTAAATTTGTTTATTTAAAGGTTATGTTCTTAATTACAGTTTACTGTTACTATTCACGTGCAGATTTTTATAAATATTATAAATATAATATTTGGATAGATTTTCTTAAAACTAAACCATGGGTATAAAGAACGTGTAAAACGGAGTTAAAACAAGAAATATATGATTTTTATGCACTATTTTACTTTTGTGCACTATTTTCCTGACATGAATAGTGTTGGTTCGTTTTAATAAAAACTTTACAAAACAATGTAGTATTAGTTATATAATATTTATACATGTTTTTAACTTTAAAAATATTATTTTACAAAATAATTAAACAATTTATATAACATTATATCAATAATAAAAATATTAAATCAAGTATTGTTAACAAATAATCAATTGTTGGACAAAGATAATATTTTATGGACACATATACTTGGATATTAAATATCAAGCGTAACTTAAAATACTTGTGTCGCCATTTTATAAATTAAACAAAAAAATATAGTTGGTGATGTAACTCTATTAATTCTATATTGCTTGTATTTATTTTTCAATTTACTATACTCATTCGACCCTATAAAATAATTGGTTGACATTCTGATTTTACGTTGAGACGATTTTGGCTTAATTGATTATATTTATCAATTCATTCACATATTGAGGTGACGTCTTAGCCTCATTTTATACAATTACAATGATTTTATAGCTTTTGGGGGTAGAAACTTGCGCATTGTGTTACTATTTGGACGCAAGTTACATTTTTAGAACAAATTATGAGTTTGCCTAAGTCGCTATAACCACTTATGCCCATGAATTATGAACTGTTAATTAATGGGTGTTGAAGCGCGAATGTTATGAATTAGATCTATTTGGATTGTGACATCCCTGTTCGGGTGAGTAGCGCCTTACTAACTTCGGCTGATTTGTAGAACGGAACGGACGTATACCATGTCGAAACATTTTGGATGTTGCGTGTTGAACATCTACACGGGCACATTATTGGCATTAATTTGCAGACATACATGTCGTAGCTTCAGTGTCATGAGCTTAGGAAATCGTAATTACATTTTTGAGATAATTATGTTGATTACATGTCTTACAACTTTGTATCTTGCAGGTCCTAACTTTATTGAGATGTCATACGTAAAACCTTGTGAATTCATCAACTTTATGTTGACATTTTTAAGCATTGTTTTCTCAGGTCAATAAGTGCACAACATGGATACACTTGGGAGCATCATTTTGAAGTCAAAATGCACTAAAGATTTACTGCATTACATTTTGAGACATTTTGTTATGTATCAAAATCTTTATGTTTTCACAACAATGAACTATCTAAGCTTGGAGCCTTTGTAACAAATATTTCAGTCAATCAAATGTATCTTTTTAAAACGACTCATTTAGAGGTCGTTCTCGTATCTTGTGCTGAAGTATTATGAAGTAACACTCCCGGACCCTTATTCCGCTGCGAGCCAATTTGGGGGTGTTACATAGAAGACATGCTACGCGCTTGTGTGATAGATTTTGGAAATGGTTCAGATAGACATTTACCTTTAGTGTTATTTTCGTACAGCAACAGTTACCATACTAGCATTAAGGTTGCACCATTTGAGGTACTTTACTGTTGTAAGTGTCGATCACCTGTCTACTGGACTGAGGTGTAGATTTCCAAATGGCTGGTCCAGAGATAATTCATGAAAAAAACTGAAAAGATCATCCAGATAAAGAACCGGATTCAAGCCGCTCGTGATCGTTAGAAGAGTTTACGCCTCGGCTCCGTGAAGCAAAAACCTCTATTGAGTTTCAAGTTGAGTGAAGCTTAATGCTGAAAAGTTTACCAGGGATAAAGTGTGAATACGTTTCAGTAATACTGGGAAAGTTGAACCCTGCGATTCATCAGGTCACTTTTTTAAAGTGCTAGCTAAAGTAAAAACGTTGCTTATAGACTCGTACCTTCCTACAACAACTAAGTATGGTTCATATGAACGTGCCATGTAACAAAACATGAAGGAAGAGTTTGTCTAGCGCAAACACTTGTCTTTCCCGTTGGGATGAGATTTTAAATCAACGACAAGCTTCATTTCATCAAGAAACTGGTAGAGGTTATGGACCGAGAAGTCAAATGATTAAAGCAAAGTCGTATGCCAATCATCAAGGTTAAGCGGAATTCCAGGCGATGTATTGAATTCACCTGGGAACGTGAAGACCAGTTTCGTAAGAAGTATCCGCACTTGTTCTCCGACACCGTACATTCATCAAATACCACGAATTGAGCTTCGGGACGAAGCTCTCTTAACGGGGAAAGACCTGTTTTGTGTGACTACTGTGTGTTAATTTGTTTCAGTTTTCTATTTTTACAATTTACTTACTATTTCACTTCTTACGTTTACGTAATTTAATTTGCGTGTAACTAGGAATTTATCCCGCGTATACTGGAAAACATCTTTGGTTCCAGTTTTTGAATAAATGTAGTCTACTCATGACTAACATGTTACGTCTTGATGGGCATATTTTCATATGTCGCATGACTTAATTTTCTGGATTACATGAAATTCTTTCTTGTGATATTATCTTTCATGAGATTGTCAAGTGTACTATTCTTAGCTTTCCTCACCATTATCAAAGTATCTAGTTTATTAGAGTTAATTAAAAAGTAAATATTTGATAAGCTTAGTCCCCTCTCCATACCCTCTTGTTCGCGTTTACGGACCAAGCTCACACACACCACCATCCATTCTTTTGTTGGTTATTTTTTGTACAACAGTGGTCACAATCGTCTTGTTTGCTAGCCATGGTCCTTCCCCTCTATTTCTCTAAACCAATTTTTGGTCTAGGGTAAGACTTGTACCCAACACGTCCTTGGTATCCCATGTGCCTTGGATAAATATAGATGCCTCATGTTCTCATTCTCACATACAAACACTTAAACAAAAATTATCGGTGCTCTCTTCTTTCTCTCTTGGGTCAGCCGAACAACACCAACACCATAGGGTGTTCATTTTGTTGATTCTTGAAGACTTGGGTTTACATATACATTAGTAGTTCATTGAGGGTTATATTCTTGTATATACAAGATCATTTTCAGGTTCTATTTCATCCTGTCTCTTCATTCTTTGTAGAGAGCAAAACTTCTCTTCTAATTTCCATACATATTCATAAATATACATCTATACGTACGATATCTTATATTTTCAAAACTTTTTCACCATGTATTGTTGAAAAAATATGTTTTCAGAAAGAAAAAAACAGACTTAAAAGGTGTTACAACTTTATTCATGTTTAGAACACTATTCGCTTGTTTATTATTGGACTTTTAGGGTAAATTCTATGGCTTTATAAGTGTTAGTTCAGTAGTTTTTTGTTTTCTTGTAACAAACGGTGAAAGGGATACGGTAGTCGTGGAGTTGTTTGAGTGTTGGTATGTTGGTATCAATCGGTGGAAAGGATTTAGGCTAGAAATAAAGTTGTGATGTTTGCGGCTAAATATATGGTGTAGTTTTGGTATAAAATACTTGCTGTCCGAATTTTTTATAGAGTATAACAGGTGGTTAAATATACTTTGAGTACCCGAAACTTAAAAATATGATATTATACTTAAATACGAACGCGTGGATATAAATTTCGTTAAAATCTGACTTAAAACGAGTGTGTTATGACTAAATGAAATTCGGATAAAAACTAGTGACTTTTTCAGCAAAATAGTTTTAAATACATTTTGTCTAGTTTATGTTTTCGTGTTTTGACCCATTTCGGATCCGAGTCGGGAAAAACTTATAAGAGAAAACTTGTAGAATGTGATTTTTCCTTGAAACGTTGCTTTTGACAATCTCGTGAATCCTTATAACGAAGGAGTTACGCCCTTCTAAAGTCGGACTAAAATCTAGAAATTTTACAAACCTTTTGCATTAATTTGACTAATAAAAGTGAGCTGTTTGAAACGTAAAATGAGGTTTTTGGGCGTTTTAGAGTCCGAATGAGCTATAAAATCCTTAACAAATATTGTAGCAACACTTAAATATTTTTTATGCGCGTCGAAAACTTTCCAAAATATTATTAAGTACGCAAGATAGGATTTATTAAAGTTGGTGACTTAAAATAATAGTAATGAATATAATGATGAATAAAATTGGTAACTAGACTTTTGGTTGGATACTTAACGTATTTTAGGCGAGATATAAATTAAACAAAAATATTTAGAAAATAGATAATGTGCGGGATTTCTAAAGATTGGTAAAAATAGTAACTTTTGTTTTAGCGTCGAAACATAATAAAAACTATATAACTTTTACGAGGTCACGTTTTGACTTAGATAACTAAAACGCAAACATGTCTGGGTGATGAGAACTTTATAAAAAACCGCATATGCATCATTTCACTATTGTTTGTTTGCATCTAAAATGCACTATATTTCAACTAGGTCACGTTTAGGACATTTGTGCTCGTTCTTCGTTCGTTGATTATTCCCGATTCATCACTTGTTAAAGGTGAGTTTTATAGCCCCAACTTTTACTTGTTTTTACGAATAATTTATAAATATCGGGGTGAGATACATGCTATGTTTTTACTTTAGACACAAGTACTTTAAATGTTTACATATTAGTCTAAGTATCGATAACCCACTTGCCCACTATCATGGACCATTAATTACGTGTTGTAAGCACAAGTGTTATAGATAGATCTATTAAGGTTAACATCCTCGTCTGGGTAAGTAGCGCTTATTTGCATCGGTGGTCCCGATCAAATGGATGTATACCATGTCGGAACTTTAGGTGGTCTAGGGTTTGGACACCTACGCATGCACTTTACTTGCCATATTTTTGCTGCATTACATTGTTTAGCTTCGATGTCATGAGCTTAGTACTACCGTAAATAAATTTTGTGATATTGTATGTGTTACAATAGTCACACACTTTTAAATCTTGCGATCCATACTTAATATTTTACGCAAACCTATGAACTCACCAACATTATTGCTGACCTTTTAAGCATGTTTTTCTCAGGTGCTTTAACTCGTAAGGACTATTTGAAGTGCATTTGGAGTCAACATGCATCATGGCTTTACTTCATGAAACCTTTATTTAAATTATTCGTTGATGTTATGAGCACCATCTTTGACTACAGTTTTAACTCTGAATACTTTTAACTCATGTAAACTTTATTTCTCTTAATAAATTCCAATGATGTATTATTTTCAAAACGTCCATTTAGTGGTCGTTCTCTTATACTTTGTGTTTGCGTATTATGAAGTCACGCCTCCGGTTACCTATTCTGCTGCGCCATATTTTAGGGGTGTAATATCAAGCAAAGGGGGTGATTTCAGAGTGCTTTCATCAGGATGTGAGTTAGGAAATCCCATATCAAAGAGTTGTATTTGTCTCTCTAAATCGTAAGGTTTAGTCGGTTGGTCCGTTGACACCGAGTGTGATGTCTCAGTGCCCCCCAATGATGCTTTCTCTTTGGTCATTTGTTTCTTGGTCTGAACCAGGGTGGGATTTTTAGTCTTGGCCTTCTTTACCTTTATTTGCCCAGGGAGTGCTCCAGAAGTATCAAGGCCCTGTGACTTGGGTTTGGGTTCAGTCACAGTCTGACCTTTCTTCTTCCTCTTCTTTTAAGGAGATGGAAGTGTAGACACAGAAGATTCATTTTGAATTACTTAAAGCATGTATGTCATCAATTCAATTGGTGGGAATTCAGAGGGGGTTCTATTGAAATTCATTTTACTAAGGACCGAGGTTAGACCCAAATGATGCGTTATGAGCATAATTTGAACCCAGTAAGTGTTCAAGGACACAAGAGATAAACCTAGGATAAGCCATATAACATTTCCTAGGTGAATCAGTGAGCCTTGTTACTAGATCATTAAAAATGAACTCTTATATGTCAATCTTCATCCCTGTGAGGAGGCTAAAGACAATCATTTGTTAACTTGAATTCAACTGATCAGTAGATGACTTGTTTTTGCCAAGGACTTGAATGACGAAAGTCATCACGCCACACCCCTAAAATATCGCAGCGGAAAGGTAACTTGGGGCGTGACATTCATAGCACAAATTCAAGTTATATCGAACGACCTCTATATGAGACGTTTGAAAAATACGCGTTCGATTTTAGAAATAAAGTTTTACACAGACAAGTTTCCAAGAGTTCACAAAATATAAAGAAAGTTTATGTTTACACTCGAACGTCAAAGTTATGCAATAAATCTTCGTCATGATGAAACCACAAAATGTAACTCTAGCAATGAGACTTCAAGATGCAAGCCACGAACCATGCAAGTTATGACCCTGAGATATACATGCTTGAAAATGTCAACATAAAGTTGATGTATTCATAGGTTTCAGTAAGTAAAAGCAATGGACCACAAGATTTCCGAGTGTGTGACTATTGTAACAAATACAATATCACAAGAAAAGTATTACTATTGCACTAAGCTTATGACACTGAAGTCTTAGGTATATGTTGTTCTGTTTGTTTGTTGCCCCGGTAGGTACTTTGCTAAACACATAGAGTTTCTCAAATGAAATGTGTCCGTTTGACCAATACAGTCGGTCAAGTGATAGCTACCAACACCCGAACAGGGGAGTTTAATCCTAATATATCTATTTACAACATTCGCGCTTACTACGTAATTAACGGTTCATGACAGTGGGGACTTCATGGCAAATGGGTAACTTAGGCAATATGGAAAAGTTTAAAGCACTTGCATCCATAAGTAAAAGCAAGCAATATATTCTCACCTCAAAACAAGTAAAACAAGTAAAAGTGGGGCTATGAAATTCACCTCAAGCAAATAGGTGACACAATAGTAGTACGAGT
This sequence comes from Tanacetum coccineum, assembly GCA_026074375.1. Lineage (NCBI taxonomy): Eukaryota > Viridiplantae > Streptophyta > Magnoliopsida > Asterales > Asteraceae > Tanacetum > Tanacetum coccineum. The sequence goes on along the minus strand of BQNB010143476.1, from coordinate 6,534 downwards.
ACAAACGAGTCTAAGTATCTTAACCGTGACCTGATTTAATAATAAGGTGCTTTAGGTTTACAATATGAAGTGATCTATATGCATATGAGTTTTATAAACTTTTATCACCCTTAATACTTGTGTCTAAGGTTTTCCAAGTTCCAAATGTGATTCAAAACTAGTTTTCATATGTTTACACTTAGCTAGTTCAAAACAGTTTGCTGAAAACATGTGTTCACCCGACTTCACGGGGCCGTAACTCATTTGTTTCTTAATGAAATTAGTCCGTTTAAAAGCCTAGGTTGTAGAATTTTGAGTTGTCTTTCCAAAAATGTAAGTCTTACATTCTAGTTCAAGGGTTAAGGGTTCCAAAAGTGCTAAACAATACACGGATCTCAAAGCTGTAATTTTCAAGAAAGTAAACTCAACTTGTTTTAGTCATAACTCCTTCAATACTTAACCTTTTTGATTGATTTAATGTTCTGAGTTTAGATCTAGGACTTAGCTACAAAAAGTAAAACTACAATCGTTTCCAGTTCAAAGCCTAAAGTGCTCAAAAACATCAACAGTTTTTCAAAAATCATTTGAAAATGCTAAAAAAATCCCATAATTTATAAATTTCTACAGGAACATACCTAAGGAATTATATTAAAAGGAAATGAAAGGAAATTTAACAAAAGATTTCTTATATGTGGTTAAAACACGCACACATGGTGACTTAAAAATCTGGGTAGTTTCAAGGTTTTTATCAACTAGGTTTATATCAAGTTCTTACACAACAAGTATATAATAACAATATGAAAACAAACATTAAATGTTTATAATGAATGAAAATACATAAATTGAGATGCTTACAATGATGTGGTGGTAATTTAGAGCAAAGAGTGCACAAATTAACCCAAGATTACTAAAAAACCCTAATTTTAAGACTTCCAAAACCCTAGATTTATGAACCCTTAACCAATGATCTTGTAAAACCTTAAACCAAACTTGAATATACCCTTTTTGTTGCTCCTTGCTGCCGTTTGAATGAGAGAAAGGTAAGATAGTGTTGTGTGTTTTGTTGTTTGAGAAAATAACTAGCAAAGTCCTTTCTTTTGTAATACATTTTTGGTAAGGTTTGTGGAAAACTAGAAGGGGGTTGAATAGTTTACCGCTTTTTGATTTAAGGTTTATGTTTGTTTGTAAAATTTAGATTTGACTTTTTGTGAATTCAATGCTTGCACAATATGAACAATATAAGTATATGAAATGATAAAGTAAGACAAGAGATAAGAGTAAGAACAATCAAACCACAACGCGAGGATTTATAGTGGTTCGGTAACGAAGCACCTCTTCGCCCTACTCCACTCCCCGAGCACCTAACTCGAGAGTTTTCTTCACTATGTCAACAAACTCCCTTATGGCGGAGAAAACCGTACACAACGTTGCTTACACCGATTTACGACACAAAGCTAAATGTCGAGTTCTAATCTTAGCTAGAACCAATCTATCACAACACAACTTCACGACTTGTTCACGACTTCACAACTTCACGACTTCTTCACAACTTCAAGACTTCTTCACAACTTTGTGACTTCACTTCACCACACTACTTATATCACAACTATCTAACACTACTTGGTAAGATCACCACGATCTAACTATACTTACAAAGATCGCCAAGATCTAGCTACTACACACAAATACAAGATATACAATTGATTTACAAATATGTGATATGGATGCAACAAGATTGCAATATACACTTGAGGTGTAATACTTCTTCACTTGATGATGAAAGTATTCTTCTCTTGCACTTGAGGAATTGAGCTTGGATCACTTGGAAACAAAGCTTTATGATTAAATGATCAAAGGATTTTAGAGAGGATATGTGGGCTGTTTTGGAAAGAATGAGTGCAAAAGGTGAGAAAATAGTGGGGAAAAGTCCAGTATTTATAGGACAAACTGGATGAGCGTCAGTCTATGGGCGGTCCCCTTAAATAGGTGGGCGGTCCCCTTAAAATTAAGGGGGCCGCCCGTGTATTTAAGGGGGCCGCCCTAGACTAGGGGCTCCCCAGTTTGTCTTTTGTGTAGGGGGAATTTTCTGGAACTTTTCTAGCCGTTTTAGGTCCGAAAATTTGAATTTCAAAATGTTTATTTTGAATAAAACATTTCTTTTAATTGTAGAAAATGTTTTGTAATGTTTATAAAAATGTTTACAACATTTTATAAAAGTGTGAGGTTGAATAAAAATTTCCTTTGATCATAAAATGCATTAAGCATTTATTTATTCATACCTTGAAGTGATATAAATTTCGAAATGAAAATTTACTACTAATTACTTGTTTACGTTTAATTTTACATTGAACGTTTTTATATTTTGTGATTATCAAAACGTAAAGATGTGAAAAATATTAGTAATGTTTTTAGGCATTATATTTTATCAACAATCTCCCCCTTTTTGATGATTACAAAATTTAAACTCATTAAATGTAAAATTATTTTTAAACAAGTATTTAGTGAGTTTCATGTCATTTCTCCCCCTTTTTGTAGAATCAAAAAGACATCGTCGAGAATTGCTAGTTAAATCGACGGAATAAATGCTCCCCCTTGATGTGTGCTCCCCCTCGTTCGAGGGCACCAAGGAATCGAGCTATGGTTTCTTGGCTACAAAAACGAGTTAGAACAATACAAGTATTTCTAACATGTAACAAGAAGGAAAAATATGGCATAATAGTAATGCAACCAACAATAATCATCCATTAAAATTAAAATAGTGTGTGAACCACACTCATGCATACATAAGGAAAATAAATAGTATGCTAACATACATGATTTTTTTTAAACTACAAAGAGTCCTATAACTTGTGAATCTCTATAGGACTTGCTTGCAAAATGATGGGTGAACAATTATTTGAGAAACCAAAACATAGAGTGTGTTTAGTTTGATGAAGATGGTGGAGGTGGTGGGATGATGGTTGTTGGTGGCTGTGAAAACATGTGTTCAATATATTAAAACATATATTGGAGTTCATCTCTCAATCCAAATATGAGAGTACGATTGTGAATGCAACACAAGCATGAATCTCCATGTGCCTCAAGAATGTTCCAAGGAATGAGATGACCAACAATAGGTGATGAAGGTGATGAAGTATTAAATTGGACATCAATTGGGGTAATTGGTGAAATGGTAAGAGTGATGTCCATTGATGCATTTTCTTGAGTTGGAGGTGATGAAGAAACTCTTAGAGGAAGGGATGTTGGTAGGCTTTTTTTTTAACGGCAACTTTTATTAGAAAGCTAGCAAGGAGAGGGATGTTGGTAGGCTTAAGTAATCATTGGGTGAAAGTGATGTTGATGAGGTTGGTGATTTGGGTATGTAGTCAATTAAGAGCACTAGGTGTGGTCTTGAGCCATGGCTCAAGCCATGGCCAAAAATCCCCTTTTTTCCCACAACACCAAAAACTCCCATAACACCAAAAAGTGCCTCCTTGGTTAACACCACATTTTTTGATGTTATGGGTAACTTCTCTATTTTTTTTTCATTTTTATCAAAAAAAAATTATAAACTTAAAACTTAAATTTCATTAATTTAAAAAAAAACCATTACATAAACATAAACTTAAATAGAAAAAAGCATAAACATAAATAAAATACGACAACAATTTAAAAGTTAAAATACGTCGCCCGGGCCTTCTCTTTCAAAGCCTCGATCCTAGCCGCGTCTTCCGGATTCATCCCCGTAGTGTCGAAAGTAAGAATCTTCAACTCTTCGTTTCTTTTTTGAAGTTCAACCACCGCGAGTCTAGCCGCTAGCTCACGATCCAATGATTCTTTTTTCGCTTCACGGTCCAATTGAATTTGTTCTTGAAAGAACTCGGTTAGTCTGTTTTTAGACGAACCGGAAGTGGCGGATGAGCTTACCGAGGAACGTTGACTTTTAGACTTTCGAGCAGCCCCAGATGGACGCGGTATAGCATCCTCTCCAAACATTTCGGGCTCATCTTTGCCCGTTACCCGTCCTCAGGTTCTTCGTGCTTGTGTCGACTCGGGGTTTGTCCACTTATATTTATCTTTAAAAAAAAGCCAAGCATCACGGTGTCGAAACTCGGCATTATTTTGATCACGAAATAAAGTGAGCACCCGGGTATATAAATTTTCTTCATTTTCACCACTTAAAAGCTCGGTTTGGTTGTAAATCGCGTTAAACTTTTGAATATCGCGATTCATCGGTGTCTACTTACCCGTCAACATATTTTTATTTCTTGACTTAAAACCAAGTTCATCGGCTTGTTGATTGTAAATGGTGAGAATTTTGTACCAAAAAGCATCTCTCGCTTGGTCACTCTCATTTTTTGGATATTCAGATATTTCAATAAAACATTTCATCAAAAGTTTTTCCTCATCTTGAGACCAAAAAGCCCGATCGGTTTTAGGTTCCTTAGTTTGTTTGTCACGCGGTCGTTTTTTTGCCATTGATTTTTTTCGGTTTTGTTAGTGTGACGAACGTGATGGGGCCTCGTCCTCGACTTCGACGTAGGCGTCGGCGTCGGCTTCGGGTTGGCTGTCGGGATCGGGTTGGGACGAATGGGGTAGAAATTGGGATTGTTAGGTTGGTTGTGTTTGTGATAACCAAAATTGAAAGAGATATATAAAAATGATAGAGATTTAATTGTTTGGAAGTGTATAAAAAATATGTGAGTTTGTATGTGTATATATACACCAATTATGGCTCAAAACTTGCACAAAACTCCCCAAAAACGGCTATATTTCAAAATATCCCGCTCCCTCAACGGCTAGTTTTTTTTTTAAATTAAACACGCGAAAACGCGAGACCCAAAAATGCGAGACGCGGTACATCGTCTCGTGTTTTCGGGTGGCGTTTTCGCCCACCATCTCGGCTGGTGGTGGCGGCGCGAGACCCGAAAACGCCACCCACGGTGTGGTTCTCGCGCCGTGGGGTGACGTTTTCGGCCATGGCTCACCATACCTTGTGCTCTGAGGATGAAGAAGTATCTTTGGTTGATGGTGCTTCGGAATGTGCATTAGGAGCACTAGGTGGTGAGAGTTGAAGTTTGGGTGATGGATTTTTTGTGTCATCTTGGGTTAAATCCACAAACAATTGTTTTGGTGGTATGATGTTGATTTTTGGTCTCTTGGAGGCTTTGGAAATGGAAGCTCTAGTAGATGCCATGGATGTTGATAGTGGTTAGTGTATGATTTGGTGGATGATGTGTTGGTGATGATCATTTGGAAGAGATTTATGGGAAGAGAATGGATTAAAAAGGGATGAATTTGAACTAGTTTAGGTTGTTCCAAATTGTGTTCGAGCATTCTGGGAAAAGATAGCTGAGACTAAGTAAAAGAGGGTCAAAAAGCAAGAAAATATTGTTTTACCCGTGATTTACTAGGGCAGTACCCTTAAAGATAAGGGGCCCCACCCGTTATGAATTAAGGGGGCCGCCCTCTGTTGGCTTCCATTTTTTACAAAAAAACGATTTTTCTCAGAATTTTTTGTGAGAGTATTTCTGTTTTGGTGGTTTATTTGCAGCAAGCCCTATTGAGTTGTATGAGCACATTTAATCATATAGCATGTAATAAACATATCAAGTCATAAAACCAAAGTAGCAGAAGTAGTTTATTAAATAAAACAACTAAAGGTTTAAGTCATCATAGCAAACAAGTACTTAAAGATAACCAACACATAAGTCTTTCCGAATACATCAAATAATCACCACACAAGTTGTTAAGAACATACATATAATCAAGTTAAAAATTGTCTTAAAATACATTTAGACATCTAGCTCACTTCACTCCTATCTCTTCACTTCTTCTTCTTGTTAAACACTCCTTTTAGTGCCTTTCCAAATGACTTGAACCCTCCGCGTATCTCCTTATGCATTTGTTGCATTTGGTTGAGCAAGGTGGTTTGTCGTTCAAAGAGAGTTTCATCGGTTTGCTCGGAAGCGGAAGGCATATGGTAGTTTTGGTAGTTGAGTGGATTGAGGGAGTTAAGATAAGTGGTAGGAGATGGAGTACTTGCTCGAGAAGTTTCGACATCGTCATCATCATCATCATCATCATGTTGATGAGATAACGTGCCTTGATGATGAGAGGACGAAGAGGAGACGAAATGACGCGCGTTACTACGATCACTTCGAGGTCGTCGAGTTTATTTTAAGGCAAGAGGACGCATGACTCTCTCAACAATGTTATAGATGCCATTATCAAGATGAGGATACATTTCTATGACGTGTCGATAAAGACGAGTAAGAAACATGTCATATAGAAGATTTGCGGTTGGAGTATCTCTAGCACATTGGATTCTTTTGACAAAGAAATAAGCAAGATTGTATTGTTCCTCGGCAACAACACAATACAACATGTGAGCAAGACAAGCAGGGAGACGGTCCCGATGTCCTCCTAGTCCGAACACATTCTCTCGAATGAGTTCTTCCCATTGCTTTATGTCAGGGCTTAAATCTTTAGTGAGAATTTGATTTGGATTGAGAGAGACCATTTGACTTTTGATGGTACGGTCTACCACGACACGTTCCAATTTAAGAAGTCGAC
>BQNB010143475.1:0-16988 GCA_026074375.1 Tanacetum coccineum | reverse complement strand
TGTGAACATAAAGGCATTAAGAGGGAATTTAGTGTAGCTAGAACTCCTCAGCAAAATGATGTTGCTGAGAGGAGAAATAGAACACTAATTGAGGCTGCTAGAACCATGTTGGCTGACTTTAAGTTACCTACTACATTTTGGGCTGAAGTAGTTAATACTATTTGCTATGTGGAGAATAGGGTATTAGTAGTTAATCATTATAACAAGACCCCTTATGAACTGTTTAGAGGTAGAACACATGCCCTAAGCTTCATGAGACCATTTGGGTGTCATGTTACCATTCTTAATACCTTAGATTATTTAGGCAAGTTTGATTGAAAGTCAGATGAAGGATTCTTTGTTGGGTACGTAATGAATAATAAGGCTTTTAGGGTATACAACATTAGAACTAGGAAAGTAGAAGAAAACTTGCATATTAGGTTCTTGGAGGATAAGCTTATTATTGCAGGTGATGGACCAAAGTGGTTGTTTGATATTAATGTTCTGACAAAATCAATGAATTATGTGCCAGTTGTTGCAGGTACAAACTCTAATAATCTTGTAGATACAGAAGAAAGTATTGGTACAGGTCTTTCTAGCAAGGAGACAGGATCTAGCTAAGACTACATATTGATGCCACTGTGGAAAGATGGTTCACTATTTGATTCTTCTTTAAAGAATACTAGTAATGATGAACCACAACCTTCTAGTGATGCTGGAAAGAAGGATGATTAAGGTGTATGTAAAGAAAATGGAATTGCCGATCAAGAGAAATCTGAAAACTATACTCAAGGTGTTAATACTGCTGGGCCAAGTATTAATACTGAACCAAACATGTTTTCTTTGGGAGATAATGCTACAGCCACTGTGAAGTCCCAAATAAACATATCTTCTTAGCTTGTTAAAGCTTAGTTAACCTGGATAAATCCAAACTAACTATAAAAGAAACTATGTTTGTAAATACTACAAGTTATGCGGAATCTAACTTGTAATACTAAGAAGAACAATGAATACTAAACTTTAATATATTGATTGCAAATATTATGCCAAGGTTACAGAATAACTAACTATGAGATATGTGTTTTCTATGAAAATTGATATATCTAACTATGCCATAGGGTTCCTTTTATACACTAAAGAAAACCCTAATAGGCTTACAAAACACGTTAAGTGATCATGCATATCTATTCCTACTTTACATCTCATGCATATAATAATGCAATTACTTACTTCTTATACTTGCTAAGTACTAATAAACTAATTTAACAGTACTAAACTATATGGCTTAAGTCTCAACATATAATTGCTCTAGTGCTATACTTATCTATTTCTTTAATCATTAGCAGCATAACAATCTTGAAACTAGCAGTCGTAAAGTAAGTACTGGCAGTAGTAGTAGTACTCAAATCCTCAACATTCCTCCCTAAACTGATATTTTCTATCATTATCAAGTTTCTCTCAGTTTATGCTTTTCGGTCATTAGAGGTTGTACATTCAACATTTTACTACTCTTCAAGCATTGATTTAATGAACTTGATAAGCTCAAATGCCATAGTACTTTCTTCTTCAGCTTCTAACAGCAAGTTCAACATCTTCTCTAATAATTCCTTGATCAGTGGATACTTTTTCTCTACTAGCATATTAATCTCCATAGGTGTACCATCCATAAACAGAGTGTAAACTCCACAATTTTCATGCAATTTCCATTTCAGTAATTGCATAACATTAGCTTTGTCCTGTCATTGCTTTGTCTTGTCATTTCTTTGTCTTGTCATTTCTTTGTCTTATCATTGCTTTATCTTGTCATTGCTTTGTCTTGTCATTTCTTTGATTCATTTCATTAGTCTGAGGATCTCTACAGCTTGAGCATTCTTCTCTTTCTCCAAGTCAAGCACCTGTTTTGACAATTTTGTACACAATAGTAATCAATTCCTGTAGTTTCAGTCTACCCTCATCACTTCCAGGTGTGTAACCTCCTGGGAGAGATGAATCATGGGGTGTGATTGGTACGTTAGCCGTCAATTCAAATTGATGTTCCATACTGCCCTCCCCACTTCCAGATGTGTGACCTTCTGAGAGAGGTGGTTCATTAGGCTTTTCAAGCACTATCTCAGACCTAGTCTGAGCAGGAGCACCCCCCATGGTGTCTTGGCGCCTGAGACTGCCACCTGTATCCATTCCCTAAAGAATGTTAACATTAGGCATTGCCGTGGTCTAGATCCTAATTATGTTATCACTGTCTTGTGCTGCATCTAAGCTAGCAGCAGTAGTGATAGCCCTTTCCACACTATCACCCCCTCCTTATGGACAGTCTCATCTGCTTCAAGGTCTTGAGGTATACTAGTCTGAGGTAACTTAGTATCCTTTGTGGTTTTCCTACGTGTTTGAGTCTTTCTTTTTCTTTGATATGTAGTTGGAGATGGGAGTAGTTGCTCAATGTGAGCTTCAGTTTGAGGTTCATGAAATATTTGGTTATGAGGTAGATGGTGTGGGTTGGGGTTCAGGGGGTGTTACTGAACCTTCACCCTCAGGTGCTTGGTTATGCACCAACAGTATTAACGGTAACATGCAATACTAATATTAGCCTCGCAGTATTAATATTAGTCTAACAGTATTAATATTAGTCCAACATTATTAACTTGTTCTCTAATAACTATGCAATAACATGCCTCTATTCGGCACAAGCACACTAGAAATAACTAGATAGACAAGTGAGAATTCATGAGGATCCATATCTATGCATAGCCCATGAATAAAAGTTAAGAACTGTTAACCAAAACAACATACCAGTTGTAATCCATTCCAACTTCAATCCATATAGCACTTGTGTATAATCCGCTGCACTTATACACTATTAACCTCCCCTGAGATCATTGCAGCTAAGATATTAAGCTAACAAATGGCTTGCCACAGAAAATTAAAATCTATCACTTCAAAAGCTTTAGTGAACAAATCAGTACATTATTATCAGTGTGTATCTTGACCATCTCTATCGATCTCTTCGCATTGGAGTCTCTAATGAAAATGATGCTAAATCTTTTAATATGCTTGTTTTGAATGGTAGTCAGGATTCTTGCAACACAAATGGCACTCTCATTTATCAACTGAATCTTTGGCTCATAAAATTGTATCCATAAGCACTTGACCACAACAGGATGAAGAAACAATATATCAGCTTTAGTAGTTGAATTAGCCACTTCAGTCTGCTTTTTTACATTGCTAAGAGTTAACCTTTTGAACCAAGAAATTGACAACCTCTGTTGTGGATTTCCTGTCCAAACTGGCACCTGCATAGTCACTATCTGAAAAAGCTTCCAATATAAAAGGAGAGTCCTTAGGATACCAAAGGCCTAAATTGGGTCGACCTTTTAGGTATCTAAAGATCCTTTTTACTGCATTCAAGTGGGAAACTTTTGGTTGAACTTGAAATCTTGAGCATGCACAAACGAAGAACATAATATCTAGTCTAGAGGATGTAAGGTACATCAATGACCCAATCATTGACCTATATAAATGGACATCAACATCCTCACCATCTTCATCTTTGGTCAAAGCCTTGTTGGTTTCCATAGGAGTACTAGCTGTCCTTATACTAGAAAAACCAAATTTCTTCAAGATTTCACCAACATATTGTCTAACTAATGAATGATCCATACTATTTTCTGATTGACTTGTAAACCCTATGATGAAAGGGTGAGTTCTCCATTGAACTATTGGAACCTTTTGTGCTTTTTTTTGCTTTAAATTGTACACAAAGAATTTTTAGTGGAACCAAAATGATGTCATCTACATATACTTGTACCAGTAGAATATCATCCTTGACTCTTTTTATGAATAGTCTTGCCAATTTGACCTCTGTAGAATCCATTGTCCAGCAGATAGGTAGAGAGAGTCTCATACCAAGCTCTAGGAGCTTGGTTGTATAGACACTTATAGGCTTTCTCCACTTTGTAATCTTTGTCTGGGAAATTATGGATCCACAAAACCTAAAGGTTGGCTTATCATATACCTCCTCATCAATAGTACCATAGAGAAAGGCACTTTTAACATCCATCTGGTATACAAGAAAATTCATGAATGATGCATAGGCTAAAATAACCCGGATTTGCTTCATCTAGCAAACAAGAAGCAAAAACCTCATTCTAGTCAAGCCTTATTCTTGTTTTGTATCATTGTGGCTACCAGCCTGGCTTTGTTTTTGACTATTATACCCTTTCTTCTTTCTTATTTCTATACACCCACTTTTGTACCAATAGCCTTTTTGCCATAAGGTAGGTCAACTAGTGTCCAAACCTTCTGGATCTTGAACTAAAGCAGCTCTTCTTGCATTGCTTCAACCCAACTTTCATCATCAAGGGCTTGAGCTATTTTTGTGGGTTCCTGCTAAGAGAGGAAACATGCAAATAAGCAGTTCTAGAAATCTTTATGATTTGTCCTTTTTGTTTTTGATGTAGCTAATCATAGCATGTTCTCTAGAACTCTTCTTTGACATGCCCCTTGTTTGTCACTCGCTATCTTTGTATCTCTAATTTAATTTTGATTTTAGGATGAATAGAGTGTATTTTTAGTTTGGGAAATAGGACAAAAAACAGCTTGAAGGTTCCATTTGTTGTTGGAAATCAGCCTCTGCACCCATAACTTGATCAACAAAAGGAGAATTGTAAGTGTCCAAATCTTCATCATCAAAAGCACTGCCAAAAATGCTAGTATTTTGAACTTCAGCAGTATCCTCTAAATCAGGCATGAGAGGATCATTTGGAAGATCATTGACATTAAGAGGTATTGGGTCCCACCAAGAAGAGAAATCTTTATGTTCGGTTCCCTGCATCATTAGAAGTTCTTGGTGCACTAGCAGCATTAACTGGTGTGCTAACAGTATTAAAACTGTTAGTACTGCTGGCTTTAGTAGCCTTCCCTTGAAGAAGCTCCCTGTTGCACTGTGCTTCAAACTCTTTTCTAACAGCATCTGATTGCTCTGAAGCCTCCTTCTCTTGATCCATCATCTTATCAAGAACATTCTTCAAGGCTTGTTTATTCTCACTTGCTGGTTTTTGTACAGGAGTTTTACCAGCAGCATCATCAGCTGTATCATTTTTATACGTTTCATCTGAGCTCTTGTAGCTTAAAGAGATAGAAGACCATAATGGGAACACAATATATTGTTGAGTAGACACATTCTTTTCTTCAGATTGTCTAGCATCAACACTTTTCTTCAAACCTGTATCACCATTAGCTTCTTGTGGACCTCTTCTAGTACTTCCACCAAAAGCAACAAAACCTCCATCAAGTTCTTGATAATCAGTAAGGAAGTCCTTGTTCCCTGTCATATGCCTGGAACATCCACTGTCAAATATTCCTTTGTTCTTCAAAGCTTGTTATGGATTTCCTTGCCGTGTTTTTTTTACTTCATTTTGGGCTTCAACATCAGTTTATTTGTGGCTCAAAAGACACCACAACGTGGCCCTTATCTCAAATATCCAAACATTTATATCAAAAGGAAATACGTTGTCTTCTTAGACTGTTTCAACGTTGCCTTTCTTTTTTTAGGAAGCTTATCTTTTGCAAAAACAACGGTTCAAGCTTTTTTTTTCTTTTTCGTGCTTATTCTTATGGCTTAACACTTTTGGTCAGAGCTTATTTAAGTTTTTTGTTGGGTTTCTTTTGTTGTTTCGGTAGAAAACAAAAATCTAGTTGTGAACCGAATGAGTGGAACACGACTAGAACCGAACGAGCCAACAACTTAAGAGCCGAACGAGTTAAAACTTCTTGAACCGAACGAGTGGAACTTTTATAGAGCCGAACTAGTTTCTTCAAGGTAGAGCCGAACTAGCAACACACTTTCCATGAACTCGAACGAGTTGGCTTCCATCATGACCTAAAAAAAGAATGAAAGTAAAAAAAAAACAAAAAAATAAAAATAAAGAAATAAAATAAAACGAACGGAGTAACAATCTAAGGACCGAACGAGTTTTTTGTTGTCTCGACCGAACGAGTGCATTCTCTTGGAGCCGAACGAGTGAAAGCTAGTAGGAACCGAACGAGAACAAAAACTTAAACGTTTTAACAAATTTTCGGTTTTTCGGTTTCGAGTGACGTTAAACGACGGGACTTAAGACTTATATCATCGTGTCGAGACTCATTTTCGATCAACGTGGCACTATTTATAGTTTTTACCGATGATAACTGTACCACCCGGCGAGATCAAATTCATATTCTTGTACTTTTTTATTATCTTCAAACGAAGGTGACCAAGAGAAAAATGGAGGGAATTATTTCCTTAATAACAAGAATTTGAAAAGGACCACATGCACCCTGGACTTTAATTCAAATTCACCATCCTCCTTTGTTTGTTTTTTACCTCTTTGTTTGTTTTTTTACCTCTTTGTTAAAACAAACTTACACCGTTTGTCCTTAATAGTTATAATTTAGCCGTTAGCCCTCCAACGTGAATCGTTTGTGCACCGTTTGTCCTTATTTAAGTTTTGATCAACCGCTAATCATTACAAGCTCAAAATTCGTGCACACGTTCATCGTTTTAGCTCACAAATCGTTTACAAAAGTTCAAGTTATTCAACAACAACAACGATTTCACCAACAATAATTCTATTTTTACGGTTTTCTTGATTTAGTAAAATCCCGCGAAATACTCTTGTATTTTCTCGGTTTAGTCAAGACTTGTAAAATCCCGTAAAATAGTTTTCCACAACAACAACAATCACATCCACTTAAGATCCAACAAATCTTTTACACTTCCCCCCCATAAAAATATTTTTTCCCACGATAAGAATGGAAACAAAGAATACATCCACTTCGGTGTTCAGTGATAGAGGAACCAGAGAATACGAAAATACAGATGCAAGCAAAGATTTTCAAAGAAAACTCCTTGAACAAATTAAATGCACTTAAATCAACCACTCAACTTCTCGAAAAACAGAGTATATTGTATCAACAAGCTTTTGCACAACTCTTTGGTGATAGTGTCAGAACCTTCAAGTTTCAGTTATCTCAACACATGAATAACTTAGAAACACTTCTCAATGCAGAAACACTTCACGAGATGGATTCCAAATCCGCTCTAAGTGTGATCAAATTACAGTTTGAAAGGTTCATTAACTCTGACTTGTTAAAGCCTCTCGATATTTATTCAAGATCTTTTTCATCAGATCAAGAAGTAAGAGAAAACTTCAGAGATTACACTAAAATGACAGCTCAAACATTCAAGGAAACAATCATCCAGAACATGAACTCCATTGAGCAAATGTAATAAATAGAAGAGCAAGTCATGAGAGGTTTAGGGAAAAAAAAAAATATATTTTAATGTGGGGTGATTTGTTTTTGGTTTTATATTTTTTAAATTGGGGGGGGGGGGGGGGGGGGGGGGGGGTTTGTTTTTTTTTTTTTTTTTGTTTTTTTTTGGGGGGGGGTTTTTTTGTTTTTTTGGGTTTTTGTTTTTTTTTTTTTTTTTTTTATTGTTAGTTTTTAGGGTTTTTGGGTGGTGTGATGGGGGGGGTGAGGCATATAAGTTGCAGATGAATAAGTAAGGTTCATGAGGTTATTATAGTTATAATTGAAGGAAGAAACAAGCATGCGATTGTATCATATGAAGAGATTGATAAACAGAAATATGGGAAGCACATTACAGTTACATGGCAAGATTCAGGAGTCTCAACTGAAGAATCCAGTTCTACTAGTCCAGCCATTGGAACTGTACAAAACCTGATGAAAATGATGTTTTGCCAATTGAAGACGCATTACCTGACAACCTGAATCCATTAACGATCACATATGTTTTTGGAGAAGGATGATAGCAATGTCAGTCCTATCATCAAATAATATTACTAATGATAATCAGGGGGGGGGGGGGGGGGGGGGGAGGTTGACAAAATGCGGCTGAATGTGTTGATGACGAAGCTTCGCTTGCTAAAATAATTGCTAATTTGACCTCTTGTACGGAGGAAAACAAAATGGTATTAAAGCAATTAAAGAAAGCAAACGCATCATTAACTCAAGAACTGAAGGAATGCAAAACTAACCTTGATGAGACCTAGTAGGGCTCTAGGGGAGGCTACTAGCCAGTCCGGGATAGTTGTCTATTGCACTCAACCAAAACAGACAAGCTTGAGAATAACACGGCCTTATACGAAAAAAGAAAGAGGTTCTTTGGGGGGGGATTATAAAATACTTCTAAACCAAAGTAAATTAAACTCTAGGACTATTAGCTCTTATAGACATTGACATAAAAGAGGTTAAAAACTAAAACCTATGAAAATTTCAGTTGTCATCAATACACGATGAGCTATTCAAAAGAGTTTTTGTTAACAAGGTCACAATTTGAAGTCAACTCAAAGAGAAAATGTAAGGTTATTTCGGATTTAAAGGTTTAAGGAAGAAAAAGACATTGACACGATGATTGAAATGGACAAACAAAATAAATTTTTAAATGAAATTCTTATAAACGCATCAGTCAATTCAGACCATGTCATCATGTAGCACCCAAATGCGTAAAACGTATATTGAGTAGATCAACTTGCTAAAACCAAAGTACCTCTAAGATAAGCTCAATCTGAAAAGCCTTGTTTTATGAATATCCCATATGAACTTCTGATCCTGCAAACAGATTTGGTCCCCAATGGGGAAGAGACAGTGACTCTTGAAAAGGAGAGTATATCAAAATTGTATAAAGACAAAGTGAAACCATATTTACACATTCAAACAGTCTTTATGAAAACTCTCAACTCACCATCCAAAACCTATCTAGATCAGTTGGAACACGCTAAAGAAGTTAGGAAGGCCAATGTGGATAAAAACTTTTAACAGAACAAACCAAACTGTGCTAAAAACTTGTCCTTTCTACCCTTTCTAATCCATTATTAAAGTAGACAAGTTTATAACGAATGACAAACAACTTCATCATTTTAAACAATTTGTAAACAAACTGGTCTAATTATACTAATATGCATTTCCAGACCCAACTGTAAGAGTATGGAATTTGATCAAAACCTATAAATTGCCTCTTTTCAGACAAACTATACGGACAGCATTTTTTTGTTCATGAACTAAAAACAGAAATGCATGACGATTTGGAGTACGTTAAATCCCTTGAAAAGGAGGTTGACGAACTTGAATCTAAAAAGGCTGATTTTTCAAACATTTATGATCTACTTCTCGAAGAGTTTGCTCTAAAGATTTAATATGTTCATATTTGCTTTCACTGTCTGATTTAAATGCTCATACAGTATTACAATGCTTATATCTCACAATGTCAAAGAAATGTGAATGTCTTGCATCAAAAGCTTTCGAACAAACTAAATCAGGTTAACAAAGACGTTCATAATAATTTGTTAAAAAGTTTATCTAAACTTGTAAAACACTCGAGCTTTTTCTCTGAACTGCTTTACACAATGTAAATAACATATGAAAAAACAACTCATTATTGCAAAGAAACGGATCTAATTTAATTTCGAACAGAACGGAGAACAATATCTGAAATACATGATTTTGAAAGCTCAAATGCAAGACAAGACAGTAGCACTAAGTGAGTTAAAGAAACTCATGAGAAATGTAAAGGAAAAGTCCTGTGGAAACTCATTTAATAAATCCAACTTTATTCGATAAGAGAATGCTCAACGAATTCCAAAACCATCATTTCAGGAAAAAAAAAAAAAAACCCGACCCCCCCTCCCTTTTTTTTTTTTTTTTTTTTTTTTTTTTCAATTCTCCCTGAAATGAGATTTTTTTCACAAACGAAACAGTCGGTTAATAAAACTAATGTGTCGGACGGTTTGTTTTAAACAAACCACTCAAAGAATTTTGCCTCAGATTAGAAAGCAATCAGTTCGAAACACCGAATGTTGATTGCACCTGGCCCTCTAGGAATTGCCCAAAGCATGGTGTCCACATCAGTCACCCAAGGTAAAAAATTATGCGCTCAAATGATATGTTCATAACTAGCTACCTAGAGAAAGCTAAGAAAATGCCACTTCAAAAAGACAAGAAGTGAATGAAAACCTATTATTATTGATACTGCTAAATTACCCAACACTGCTAATTGGTTGCAAATCCAAAACCTAGGAATTCGGCCAAGCCTCAAATTGGAATAGTCGGGTTTTCAAACAAAGATGTTCACCTAGAGAAACAATAGGAAAACAAAATCCTTTCTTGAAGTTCAATGACTTTCAATGTCTAACAATGCATAAAGTGCTTACAGTGCAAATCATGATGAATGCGTCTTAGAATACTCTCAAGGTTAAATCCTCGTGCCTCTCACAGAATAAGGATGCAAAATCCCATAAGACCAACAAAGAGATATAATGCCCGAGAAAAGTCAAGTGGGGATCTAAGAAACCAAAAGACAGATCCCCACAGGACATAGGTTCTCAAACAAAAAGACTACCACTGTCCCTGAGAAAACAATAAATCCTAGATCTTGTCTTAGGTGGAAACCAACAGGTAGAATCTTTAGTAATGTTCGTCTTAGGTGGATTCCCACAGGAAAGTTACTCAACTCTTGCACGGGCAAGGTTGAAAGAGTGAACCCGCGCATGTTCAACAGTAGAGTATCCCTCATAATATGCCATCAAACAAACTCTGGGTTTAAGTAGCAGTACTCATTCAATGGTCAAAAGCAACAAAGAATTGACCTAATGCAGATGCACTATATAATGCAAAGCAGGAAAATCTCAGAGTGTGGTTGCTGAAAATGTTGATATCTAAGAAACCAGTGCCAGAATGGTTTCACAAAAGATGAGCTACATCAAATGGCGTCTGCTGAAAATAACACTTCAGGCCCCGTTCCTCAATGTTCAAAAGACGTTTGATCGCAGCAGATCAAGCCTCGGTCTTCATGGCAATGACGTTTGAACAACGCAGTTCAAGCCTCGTTCTTCATCAAATGACTTCTGATCATAACCGTTCAGAACTCGGAATTCAAGACCACAGCAATGAACAGTCAAGTTGTAAAAGCTGGTTCTAAATTGTTCCTTAAGGCTCAAAACAAACAAGAAAGGCACATTCACAACAAGATTGGAATACATTTCCTCCATCAATAGCAATGCTGAGGACAACAGGTAAATAAATACAAAATCAAAAAAATAGAAAATTTCTAAAAAGAATCTTCTCGACATGTCTCTTGGAATCGATAACATTTACGTGCTTAGAAATGTCGATTAACATTGACACGGGTGTGTAAATGAAGTTCGAGCGAGAGTTGCAAATAGTTTCAAAACATGTCATTTCTAATTTTCTAGATGGCTTATGTGCAAATATCAGTACATAACCCGGACTTCAAATAAAGGAAGGTTTATAACTTATCCTCCAAAACAGAAAATTACGTTCTTTCTTGAGCTGTTCTTACAAGACATTAATTTCTTTATAGCTCAAGAAAGGATAGTGTACGTTTCAGTGCGCTTACCCTTACCGTTAGAAGAGAAGTCCTCTAACATCTGGTTTTTCAAAAAGTTGAACACAATTTTTCAAGAATTTCTCGATGACAATTCATAATCTTTCAAAATTGTGTGTTCAACACTCCATCCCTCACAGTGTTTTCAAAAGACAACAATTTCTCAATTGGTCCTATTTTTGAGGGGGGTTTTCGAAAAACAAAGTTTTAATGTTTTTGGATAGATCAACAACGACAATATCCCCCCCCCCCCTTTTAATTGGTCTTCAAAAAATTATCAAAATGTTCCCAACATTCGTGCTGGAAAAATAATTTCTCCCCACGGAATTTTCAAGACATAATTTAACACAAGGTATTATCAAAAACTAAGTGTTTTATTTAAAATAAGGGGAAAAAATGAATTAAAATATGACTAATCGACTCAAAGTGCTGAACAGAAAGAAAGGTTTTATGTTTCGATCTAAATACCCAACAACATCTGTAACTTTCACGAGATTCTGAAGTCATAAAGGTGGTTAGGTTTTTAGGAATCAATCCTATGATCCCAACAGAACCGAGAATCTACCCAAGGAACTCCAAAGTTAGAAATAGTAGTCCTTTAGTATGATTGCATATGAATTATATTGTAATAATGCCACTACAGATGCTGCTAGAACCATGTTAGCTGACTCTAAGTTACCTACTATATGTTGGGCTGAAGCAGTTAATATTGCTTGCTATGTGCAGAATAGGGTATTAGTAGTTAAGCCTCATAACAAGACCCCTTATGAACAATTTAGAGGTAGAACGCCTGCTCTAAGCTTCATGAGACCATTTGGGTGTCATGTTACCATTCTTAATACCTTAGATTATTTGGGCAAGTTTCATGGAAAGTCAGATGAAGGATTCTTTGTTGGATACTCATTAAATAGTAAGGCTTTTAGGGTATACAACATTAGAACTAAGTAGAAGAAAACTTGCATATTAGGTTCTTGGAGGATAAGCCTATTATTGTAGGTGATGGACCAAAGTAGTTGTTTGATATTGATGTTCTAACAAAATCAATGAATTATGTGCCAGTTGTTGCAGATACAAACTCTAATGATTCTGTAGGTACAAAAGAAAGTGTTGGTACAGGTCATTCTAGCAAGGAGATATGATCTAGCCAAGACTACATTTTGATGCCACTGTGGAAAGATGGTTCGCTATTTGATTCTTCTTCAAAGAATGCTAGAAATGATGAACCACAACCTTCTAGTAATGCTGGAAAGAAGGTGAAGAGGTTGGAGAAAAAAATATGTGGAATTGCTGATCAAGAGAAATCTAAAAACAATTCTCAAGGTGTTAATACTGCTGGGCCAAGTATTAATACTGAACCAGACATGTTTTCTTTGGGAGATAATGCTACAGCCACACATGCTGATTTATTTGGTGATGAAACATAAATAGATATGAGCAACATTACTACCATATATCTAGTTCCTTATACTCCAAATACAAGAATCCATAAAGATTATTCACTTGATCATGTGATTGGTGATGTGCAGTCTGGTGTACAGACAAGGAGAATGACAAAGACTATAAATGAACAAGGGTTTATTAGTGCTGTTTATGAAAGGAAAACTCATGAAGACTTTCATACGTGTCTGTTTGCTTGTTTCGTATCCCAGGAAGAGCCCCAAAGGTAATCCAAGCATTAAAAGATCCAAAATGGATAGAAGCTATGCAAAAGGAGCTTCTGCAGTTCAAGTTACAACAAGTTTGGACCATGGTGGATTTACCACATGGCAAAAGAGCCATTGGTACTAAATGGGTATACAAGAACAAAAAAGATGAAAGATGTATTATGATTAGAAACAAGGCAAGACTGGTTGCACAAGGTTACACTCAAGAAGAGGGAATAAATTATGATGAGTTTTTTGCTCCAATTGCTAGGATTAAAGCAATTAGGTTGTTCTTAGCCTATGCCTCATTTAAAGAATTTATAGTATACTAGATGGATCTAAAGAGTGCATTTCTGTATGGCAAGATTGAAGAGGAAGTTTATGTCTATCAACCTCCAGGGTTTGAAGATCTAGAGTTCCCTGACAAAGTTTATAAGGTATAAAAGGCATTATATGGTCTACATCAAGCTCCTAAAGCTTGGTATGAGACTTTATCTACCTATTTATTGAACAATTAATTTCAGAAAGGTTAGATAGATAAGACTTTGTTCATCAAAAGAGTCAAAAGTGATATTATACTAGTTCAAGTATATGTTGATGATATCATTTTTAGATATACTAAAAAGGAGTTATGCACTGAGTTTGAGAATTTGATGCACAAGAAGTTCCAAATGAGTTCTATGAGTGAACTCACTTTCTTCTTAGGACTACAAGTAACACAGAAAGATGATGGGATTTTCATTAGTCAAGACAAGTATGTGGATGAAATTTTGAAGAAGTTTAGTTTTTCAACTGTGAAGACAGCAAGTACACCTATTGAGAATTCAAAGCCTTTGATGAAGGATAAAAATGCTAAAGATGTTGATGCTCACTTATATAGATCAATGAGTAGCTCATTGATGTATTTAATATCTTTAAGGCCTGATATAATGTTTGTTGTATGTTCTTGTGCAAGATTCCAAGTCACACCTAAAGTTTCACATCTTCGTGTTGTGAAAAGAATCTTTATATACTTGAAAGGTCAACCTAAATTGGGCCTTTGGTATCCTAAGGACTCACAATTTGATTTGGAAGCTTACACTAACAGTGACTATGCTGGTGCAAGTTTAGACAGGAAATCCATAACAGGAGGTTGTTAATTTCTTGGAAGCAGATTGATTTCATGGCAATGCAAGAAGCAAACTATAGTTTCCAACTCTACTACTGAATCAGAATATGTGGCTGCTGCTAGTTGTTGTGGACAAGTACTTTGGATTCAAAATCAAATGCTGGATTATGGATACAATTTCATGAATACCAAGATTTTCATTGACAATGAAAGAACCATCTGCATAGTTAAGAATCCAGTGTTTCACTCAAAGACTAAGCACATTGAGATTAGACATCATTTTATCAAAGATTCAAATAAGAAGAAGCTTATTCAGATGATCAAGATTCACACAGATCAGAATGTTGCAGATTTGCTCACAAAAGCATTTGATGTTGGCAGATTTCAATATCTGATTGCAAGTATATGAATGCTTAACCTTTGAAGTATTAATTGAGGGGAGGTTAATTGTGTTAATATGCAGCGGATTATGCACAAATGATGCTTGAAATGGAATGGAACAACAGCTAATGATGAAATTCAAGTTAGTGTTGTTGGCCTAACTTTCTACTGGTAAGTATAATTAGTGCTGCTAGTTATACTTAATACTGCTATGTTAATGCTGTTAGTTATACTTACTACTGTTTGTTATAATTAATACTATGAGCAAAAAGAATTAAGAGAAATCAAAAATAGATAGAGAGAGTTGCGAGTTAAAAGAAATGAGAGAAACTAGTGAGAATGAAAAACAGAAAGAGAGATGTATGAAAATAAAAACAAATAGAGTGAATTGGTGAGTAAAAGAAATAAGAGAAATTGGTGAGAATGAAAAACAGAAAGAGAAATGTGTGACATAAAAATAGACAGATTGACTTTGTGAGCTAAAAGAATTGAGAGAATTAGTGAGAATGAAAAACAGAAAGAGAGATGTGTGACATAAAAACAGACAGAGTGATTTAGTGAGAAAAAGAATTGAGAGATATAGTGAGAATAAAAACAGAAAGAGAGCTTGTGAGAATCAAAATTGATTGTAACACCCCCAAAAATGTATCGCAACAGAAATGTGTCTGGGGGCGTTACTTCATAATACACATCGCTAGATACAATAGAACGACTTCTAAATGCATCGTTTGAAAAGTAATCTCGTTGATTTTCTGAAATTGATATAATAGTTGTCCTATAATTGCACCACAATGAAAAGCTTGAAAACAATACAACGAGATTTGATCATTTGTAAAAATCTAGGTATGAAATCTTGTCAATTTAGACTCCAACGCACATCAGATAATCCAAGCATCTAATTCACCTGAGAAAAACATGCTTAAAAAGTGTCAACATTAAAGTTGGTGAGTTCATAGATTTGTTTAAGTATAAATGTTGAACCAAGGTTCCGTAAAGTATGTATGAATGTTATAAATCAAAGAGTCATAAAGTATGCATGACCATTTAAATCCCCAAATAGTCACCAAAACGTATGTAAATTAAACCACCTTTGTTCAAAGTATGCATTGCCATTTATAGTCAAGCACAGTAAATATCCATGTGAGTATAAAACAATGATTACGATTACTCTAAGTTCATGAAACCGATGCACTAATATAACAGTAAAAATTCATGTGTATTTGTTGGGGGCCCTGTAGTCCCAACCAATCATAATCCGACATGTTATAACGTTCGTTTACCTAGTGATAGCTAATCACCCGAACGGGGATTGTCAATCCCGAATAGATCTATTTTATAACATGCGCGTAGACAACATGCTATAATGTTCGTCAATTACTCTAAGTTCATAAAACCGATGCTCTATGTACCCATCGTAGGTGTCCCCTCCAAGAATACCAGGGCAGTAATGAAAACCATATGTACCCGACACAAGTGTCCCCTCCAAGAATACTCGGGCAGTAATGAATATGTATCCCTCGCAGGTGTCCCCTCCAAGAACACCTGGACAATAATGAATGTGTACCCCTTGTAGGTGTCCCCTCCAAGAACACCCGGGCAATAATGACTGTGTACCCCTTACAAGTGTCCCTTCCAAGAACACCCGAGCATTTACTTGTAGTTATCAGTTCAATCCGCTTAAGCTAATTTGTAATCATTTCAGAGGTAAAGTATGTATTTGAGACTAAAAATAAAGTCAAATAATGTATCCCATAGCGAGCTATGTAAATGAGTATATAAACCAATTTGTAACAACCATGTAAATGCATTTACAAAAAAGCATGTTCTCACCCAAAAAATATATGTAAAACAAGTAAAACATAGGGCTATAAACTCACCTTGATGTTGCAGAACAATTGACAGATAGGCATCTAATATGCACAACACGAACGGAAGACGAAACGGCTCGATCAAGAAGTTGCAACTAATCTTATCGGCTATGACCCACTAGCCTAGGATAAGGTATTTGGGCTTTCCGATGAATGGTTACATCAACGCGTCACGTTGATAAAAGATTTAGATTTTTAAGTTGTAATAGCTTGGTGGTTGGTTAAATAAAATAAATCAAAAAATAAACGCAGAGTATGAAATATAATCCGTATATATTACATATGAAAAATAAACATTTATATAACTCATACCGTGAATTATATAACAAGGACAAACAATCCAAAGATTAATAAGAAGTATATAATACTTTGCAAGTATTATATATGAAGTGTGAGTAAATAATTAAACCCAGTAGTTTGATACATTTTCTGAAATCACTACTTAATTAAATAAAAAGTTCTTGCATAGATGTAAACGTACGTTTTAAGGTTACAAATTATGTTAAACGATGTTTGTAAAGCTTTTACAACAGTTATGATGTTATCTTCTAGTTGACAATTATAAAATATAAAATAATATTTTGTAAATTAGCATTTCGTTTCCTCGACGG
>BQNB010143474.1:2609-16988 GCA_026074375.1 Tanacetum coccineum | reverse complement strand
GATTCTAAACCTGCTTTATAAGATACTAAATTAAATTGATACTTTTTGTAATCTGAAGACAAACTATCATATTGTTCTTTGAAAGTAGCATAAGCTTTTATACATGATTTAGAACAAGAGTCTACCTCAGAATTTGAATTGGAAGAACTTCCTAAAGATGTATATGCCATTAATGCATAGTTTGTGGATGCTCTTCTTCAGCTTGGTAGCTCTAATCATACCCTTCAATTCTATCTTGAGCAACCAAAGCATTTCAGTGGGAGTTTCCACTATCACAGTTCTTCTACTATTCTCTCTTCCTCTGTTTCCTTGATTTCTAGGAGCTCTACATTCTCTTGCAAAGTGACTATTTTTATGACAATTGTAGCACTCCACTTTAGACCTATCAAATCCAACTCTTTGACCATTTACATCCAACTTCCTGCCTGTCCTCTTGATGAATCTCCTAGCTCTAATTGTCTGCATGGCCATTTCCCATTGTAAATCTATTTCTTCTAGGTCATTAGGATCAATTTGTTCTAGATCCTCTTGTACAAGTTGAGGAGAGTTAGGCTGACAAGCTAGGAAAGCACAAATCATAGCATCACTAAGGTTATCTCCAAATGTAGGATTACTTTGAGTATGAGCAGCACTAACTCCATAAGTAGTGTTATCTGCTTCATTTATGCTGTTGTTGCTGTTAGTGCTGTTAGAGGACACAAAAGCCACATTTTATGAATTTTAGCTTGTGTTTGTTGATCCTGTAAGTTCAGGTTCGTATATCTTTAAGTTGTTGTACAAGTCATCTAAACTGATGGTTTCTATTTCCTTTTTGTTCCTCCAGATCAAAGCACGAGTCTTCCATTCAAATGGAAGACTTCTCAACAGTTTTAAGTTCATGTCCTTTTGGGTAATAACTTCGCCTTGAATCTCTAACAGACTAATAAGTTTTTGCAACCTATCAAAAGTTTAATCCATTGTTTCTGAACTTGATCCTACAAAGTTCTTATATTGTTGCTTGAGTAGAGTTCTCTGAACTTTCTTAGATTCCTTGTTTCCTCCATACCTCTTCTTAATGACTTCCATGAGAAATTTTGCATCTTTATATGAATGGAACTTTAGTTGATCCTTATTTGGGAGTGCCATCAACAGAGTTCCTCTAGCTTTCATCTCATTCCTCCTGTCCTGCTTTTCTTCTACAGAAGTAGGTTCATATTCTTGCTCAACTTCTCCAACAGTTCTCTTCAGCACTTTGTTACCATTCAGAATTACTTCCCAGAGGGAGTAATCAGTCATGAGAAAGTATTGTTCTATCCTCATTAACTAGAGATCATATTCCCCAGGGTTGAGGATAGGAAGTCTTGCAGTGAGAGTTGTAGAAGTAGTTCCTGCCTCCATCTTATCACTGAGAAATAGATCTAGTATATATTGTTTGTTTCTTCTTATTCAAACCTTCACAACAAGCTCTGATACCACTTGTTGATCCCAATAAACAGATCTTAAAATCCTTAGCTTGATGTAAGGTTTAGTATCCTTGGATAAATCCAAAGGTACTAAGATTAAAACTCTGAGAATATGATATAAACTATGCAGAATCTATTTTATACCACTAAGAATAATAATAGTAATGTGTGTATGACAAACAGAATTACAACCAAAACAATAAGCTTCAATATATTAATACGAACACTCTTTGATAGTGTTAGGGTTTACAAACTTGAAGATATGACAATGACTTGTTTTTGGTACATTGAATTCGATACCCTAGGACCTCCTTTTATACACCAAGGAATCCTACAAGGCTTACAATACTTTCCTAAGTTATCATGATCTTTTAAACAAATAAATTATACATATCTTTTTACAAAAATAACTCAATACTTATCTTCGTAAGTATTCTTGTTCTCCAATCCTTTCTCTTATCTTTATCCATCTGACAGTAGAAACTTTTCCAAGAAGCTGTAATCTTTTAGTAGTTTAAATCAGCAACATTAACTTTTGAACTAGCAGCACTAACTGAGCACAAGCAGCATTAACTACTTAGAAATTTATTCTAGCAGTACTAACATATACTAGCAGTACTAACTTTTTTACTAGCATTAGTAACTACTTAGTATATTTTCAGTCTTCATCTCTAAGCAGTCTTAACTTCTACTAGCAGCAGTAACTTTATACTAACAGTACTAATTATACTAACAGTAGTAACTAGCAGTAATAACTTTTATACTACCATTACTAACTACTTAGCATACTTTTCATTAGTATTACCAGCAGCACTAAGTTATGCTTGACAGCACTAATATATACCTAAGTAGTAGTAACTCTAAGAATCATCTTGAAATCTTTTAAACCCAACATAAACCATCAAGGGAGCAAGAAAAGAAGGATGTTGAAGATCTAGGGAATGAAGATAGTGAGGTTCCAAGTACAGAGGAGCCAACAGTTAATCAAGAGAAAGATGAAAATGTCAACATCACTAACAATATTAATACTATTAGTTCACCTGTTAATGCTGCTGACATAGAAAATAATGCTGTTAATGAAAATATAGTCTATGGATGTGATGATCCAAATATGCCTAAGTTGAAAGAGATTGTCTATTTAGATGATGATGATGATGTTGGTGTAGAGGCTGACATGACTAATTTGGATACACATATCCTTGTCAGTCCTATTCTAACTACCAGAGTTCACAAGGATCATCCGGTTAAACAAATCATTAGAGATATGCATTCAACACCTCAAACCAGAAGGATGACAAAGAATGTGACCAACCATGGTATGTTTTGTTCAGTGCAACAGAGGATCAATCACAAAGATTTTCAAAATTGTATGTTTGCTTTTTTTCTATCACAAGTAGAACCCAAGAAGGTGATTCAAGCTTTGACAGATCCAAGCTGGATAGAAGCAATGCAGGATGAGCTTTTACAGTTTAAATTGCAGAAGGTCTGGACTTTGGTTGATTTACCATATGGCAAGAGGGCCATTGGAACAAAATGGATCTACAGGAACAAGAAAGATGAGAGAGGTATTATGATTAGAAACAAGGCAAGGCTGGTTGCACAGGGTTACACTCAAGAAGAGGGAATAGATTATGATGAGGTTTTTGCTCCAGTTGCTAGGATTGAAGCAATTAGGCTGTTCTTAGCCTATGCCTCATTAAAAGACTTTGTTGTGTACCAGATGGATGTGAAGAGTGCATTTCTGTATGGCAAGATTGAAGAGGAAGTTTATGTCTGTCAACCTCCAGGGTTTGAAGATCTAGAGTTCCCTGACAGAGTTTATAAGGTAGAAAAGGCATTATATGGTCTACATCAAGCTCCTAGAGCTTGGTATGAGACTTTATCTACCTATTTATTGGACAATGGATTTCATAGACTTTAGATTTCTCTTGTGAGATTTAGTTGGTGGCTTTCATCTTTTCTCTTCAGCTCTAAGCTTTGCAAAGTATTTCTTTCTTTTGTTCATGAGCTCTACAAACAGTCTTGATCTTTCTTAAATGGTTATCTCTCCCTGTTCTTCTGCTTATAGCCTCTGAGCTAATTCAAAATCTGCCTCCATCATAGCTTGTGTGTTATCTCATGATTCAATCAAAGCTATGTTGTCTTCCTCTTTCTTTTTCCTTGCAAGCCTTTCTTCTTCAATGAGTTCAGCTTGTATTCGAGCTTCAAGATTTCTAGCCATTTCTTCATCAAGAGCAATTTGATCCTTTTTCTTCAATGGCACTTCAGGTCATCCCATCTTAGCTTTCCCTTTATCCTTGATGCTTGAAGAAGATGCTGATGTTGGTGTTCTTGATGTGCTTTTACCAACATCTCTAAATGAAAGGCCTTTAGCTTTGGGAATTGCTAAAAGGGCTGTTGTGGTTGTACTCTGTACTGGTGTCACACCCCGCCAAGGCGGAAACGTGAGGCGTAAACAAGAATGGATATCATAACAACACATGGTGTCTATATAGAGAATACTAAAATGAAAACTAAAGTAAAGCAAAGACACAAAGTGTCATAACAATGTGGGGGGGGGACACCAAAACCTAAATGTTTGTGTTCTGATATTAATGGCAGAAAGAGGTCCGACCAATAAATGACATGCAAAACATAATCCAAACAATTCATGTAAACGCATTTATTCAAACAGAAAGCATAATAAAACTCTAAGCATCCTACGGTCTCTTCTAGCCACTTCGCTCTATCTTAGCACCATTAAGCTCACCTGAAAATGATGCTTAAAACGTCAACATAAAGTTGAGCAAGAATCATAGGTTTACGACATACAACAATATCCAAAAATAAACTTTCAATTAGCTGCTGCAATTACCAAAACAATACATGACACCAATTAACCACAACGGGACGGAACGTGCCCACGATCCACAATCATACCAAATTCATATGTGCGCTACATGGCCTCATATTAGTTCACGCAGTCTTACCACCGTCACAACTCATTTTGCATATTGGGATCCACAATACCAAACATATCATACACTGGGTAGGCGTACCCATCCGATCCCATATCACAACACTGAGTAGGCGTACTCATCCGATCCAATACACATAACTACAGCAAGCTTAAAAACATTTTAACACGACAACAAAACAAGCATCATTCTCACCGTAAAATAACATGAGAAAAAGGGGCTATGAAACTCACCTTCGCTTAGTTTTCCAAAAGATTTCAACAAAAAGCTTCACAAACAACTAGCACAAATCTAAACAACAAAATAACTTGTATTACACGCTACTAAGCCAAAAGCTTATTGCACATGTAACAATCATATGATGGATGTCTAAGGTGTTTAGTTACCCTCATGGGTCACCCCGACACCATGCCCGCCATTAACCAATTCGTTTACATATTATTTCAAAGACTTACAATTTACCTGAAAATACAGAATTTTGACCTCAATTTACCATTTTCTAAATCATACCTACTGAGCTTTATAAATTCTACCAAAAATCACAGGTTAAATACCATGAGTCTACTAACTCCAGGATTTTTCCACACATTTATTTCCCTTCTTAAGTGCCTCAAATAAAATCAAACTTTTAACTACTCGGTTTCGGATCTAATCGCACACTAAAAAGTTTGGACCTAAAAACCATACTTAGAATCCAATTCAGAAGCTCTCCTTTGGGAGATTTCTAATAGACACATAGAACTAAACTACTGTAGAAGGGCTAAGCTAAATTAGAATTTTAAGTGGGGGTTTTACACTCGTGGGGCGATGGCTGGGAGCGCCAAATTATTAGAGCGGCGTCTGCAAGAGACAGCACACATCATACTCATGAGGCGAACTGAGGGGGAGGTTGGATCGCAATGTAACCAACGTTTGAATGACTTCCCCCGACCTTAAAACTTTTCGAGGCCAGATTTCGTAGTGGTGAAACTAGACTCGTGGGTGTGAGCTACATCATAGGCATTGGAAACTTAACAAAAGCTTTGACCATCATTGAGATAACAGCCGAACAACACAGCCCTAAATTCTGCCCTAATCTAAATCAAATTCTAATGCGAATTAAACACTAACGAATACACCCATATGATCCTAATTAAACCCTAATCATTAAAACATGTTTATAATATTATTAATTACAGATTTTATAAAACCATAATTATCCATCATAATCATTATTACATGATTAGAGATTAATGATAAACAAAAAAAGATTATTAATATCTTTACTTTAAAACTTGTTTTTCTTCATAAAAGCAAAACTCCGCTTTTTTTTTTCTTCCTTCCTCTTCTCTTTTGGTCGACCGATTCTCACAATGGGGAGGGTTTGGGATTTTATTTTTTTGTATTTATAGGCTTTACATTGAGGTTTAAGATAATCCCAAGATACTTTCCTAACTAGATTAGGACTCAAATCCCTTTTTTTCTAAAATTCGTTTTTTTACTATTCATGTATAAAAAAATTTATTTATTTATTAATTACTTATTTATTTTCTTTACCTTAAGTTTTTATAAAAACCTAAGCTTATTTGAGTATACTTTTTTTGCGTAAACGCATTTTACTAAACCTTTAAAAAAAAATAAACTTTTCATTTTTATAATTATGAACTTTCCAAAAATATGAATTTCATTTCTCTCATATCCTAACTACTAAAACCTAATTTTATTTTATTTATTTATTTATTAATTACATATTTACTAACATTACCCTAAGTTTTTATAAAAATCTAAGCTTATTTGCACATACCTTTTCGCATAAAAGCAATTTACTAGACTTTTAAAATAAACTACTTTTTATTTTCATTAAACCTAACTTTCCAAAAATAGGAGTTTACATTTCTTTCTTATTCTAACTACTAAAACCCATAAAATTCTAATATTACTATCACATTATTACATATACGTAATAATACATACACGATAAATCACGAAAATGTTTAAATCACTAAAATCATTTCCTTGTCACCAAAAGTGAACGAAAGAAATTCAACCAAATTCTACACAATTCCAATCTCATTGAGATGATCACACTCAATAGATTGACTACCAATTCCCACATAAACACATATAAACACACATAAACTCATATAATCACATACACCATACCTTGCAACAGATTCATAAGTCAACGCTAACAGTTTGACTAACCTGCTCAAGTCATGGTTGTCACTGTATCCCCTCCTTTAGGAAATCTCGTCCCGAGATTTAACTAGCTGATTCATCAGCTCGACCAACAAACAACTGAGGATACTTAGACTTCATATAATCTTCCCGCTCCCAAGTGAACTCAAGACCACGCTTAGAATTCCAACGAACTTTTACAAGTATCTTACTGTCAATAATTTTGCCTGCCCACAAAAGGGTACGCATAACAGCATAACCGCTCCGAACGAAAAGAAACATCCAGCTACCTGAACCTCGCCCATCATCGAGGAGACTTGTCAAAAACCTTAAGTTGCGTAACAACGCCATTTACAACCTGGTCTCGCAACTCATCAAACAAGAACTGTCTTAAAACCAAGTTATAAGTCGTTATAAAGCCTAACGTTTTTGAAGAATCAGCTCGACTTCGAGCTTATTCATAAAATAACTTTAACCAAAATCACACAAACACATCTAAGGGCATACTAAGATCTACAAGAAACCTTATGTACCCAACTTAAACTAAAACTCCCAATGATCCCTTGCTCAACGAACAAGTGTGGATACATCAGTTTACCTGAAGTCCTAAAGACCTTGCTTCGAGCCCAAATGGACCTTAACTACCACCATTCTGCTACATTTTAACCTCTTAACTTCATAGTCACTAATCTATACAGGTTCCTCAACAAAACGAAATGTTTTGTTAACCTTGATCTCGTCTAATGGCACATCCAAACTAGCATCCACCAAACACTTCTTTAGGTTTGACACATGAAACGTGTCATGTACTCCACTCAATTCTTAAGTGAGTATTCCAATTACCTCTAAAATCTACCATACTTGTCTTAAGCATAGCTAGGAATGGGGTGACTTAGTCAGTCCATTGACTACACCCAAATCGCATCGTTTCCACTACTCACACTTGGTAACTTGACAACAATATCCTTAGGTATCCTTCCTTACTTATACTGGTAACTCAGGTATTGTAGCAAAACAGAATCCTGAAGACCCTTGTATTACTCAACTTCCACACTTCCATATTCGTAAATACGTACACCGCAACTAGCTATATCCTTCTTTATATTCGCCACGATTAGTTAACCTAAACACACAAACATCGTATCCCGCTCCAGGATGGTTAGAATACTTTGTCGTTATACTCCTCTTCAATATGGCCTAGGTACCTTATCATCTCTTAATGGAGGTCGAACCTTGTTAAACAAATATGAACCAACTTCCATCTCTTTTCAACACTCGTTGGTCAAGCCACGGCAACATCTTATGTTGTCGCGTTCTTTGCTTTAGGACATCTTATCCTTATGCTCACACCAGAGATCCTTTTCTCAAACCTAGTTAGGATCGTTGTACATCTATCTGAAACTCATTCTCGGCTTCCTCCTTCTACCTTACTCCCCGTTTAAAATCTTACATTTGCCTTTCCCAGATGGTACTTGGCCTCAAAATCAAACTCACTAAATAACATCCATCTATCACCTTTGCCTTATGTTCATTCCCTTCCGATTGAAAAGTGTGTTGGAGACATTCATGTCCGGATGATTCACTCTCCCATGTTTCTCGTTTCACTTAATGCCTCTGCATATAAGCAAAAACCATACAACATTTGTCATGCAATCCTTCATAGAACCTTCAGTTGTGCGGCGAGTATGCAATCACTTTCCCTTTTTCCAAGCATGCTTTTAAATCCTTACTTCGCGTGTCATAATATACTATGAAATCGTCTGCTCCTTCTGGCAATGCCAAGATCGGCTCATTACCCATTTGATTCCTTCCACATCTAGATAGCTTCCTCTTTGCTCCACTTCCACGTTGTTGGAAAACTTCATGTACATCTTCTTTTCCTTTAGTTAAACTCCCTCGATCATCTCTTCACGTGCGGGGGGGGGGGGGGGGGGAAAAAACTCGTACTCTCCTTAGATTCGGGTCGGTTTATTAAATATCGTTTGTATATATACTTTAACTAGCTTGTCTTATTACGACCATGTACACACGACCTTATTTAACTTCTATGAAACCGTTGGTGATTGGTTTATACCACAAAAGGATAGCCGTAACTTCAACATGGTCCATTACGCATCCTAAAAACAGTCTTGGCTACGTCATCCCCGTGCACCCTCCATTGGTGACATCACATACGAATTTTCTATCTCACTCTTCTCGAGATAATCTATGCACATTCCAAACTACCCACCTTTCTTCCTACCAAGCAATACAGACGCTTCCCACAACAAGTTACCATTCAAAACCAACCTAACCTTTGCAACTCCTGCACAATCATTCCACACCTCTTGCCTTTCTAAAGATGTCAAACGACACGAGCCTTCGCAAATCGGCGTCGCTCCTTGTACTAATTCATACGAAAATCATTTTCTCGACGGAGGGGTTTTGTAAAAACTCTAATTCCTTAGGAACACTTTAGAGGGCTCACATACTACAAATTTTATCACATAATCTAACTCATGCTCTCCTTGGTAATCTCTTACGTGACCATTCGTATTCTCTTAGTTTGTTTGTTCCATGACCTTAAGCACTCTCCAAAAATACCAAGGCATTTTAACTACCTTCTCGTAGCATACCAATCTTTTTCCTTATTCTCATCAACTAATTCTCTCCTTACGACTACATCAACACTCTTAACTAAGATGGTTACGAAATCAAAAGTTAAAACCTGAGAACTCTCTAATTCCAGCTTGGTGATCGCGAATTAATTCCGATTCGGCTTTACTTACCATCAATCGCACCACCCAGAAGATACGCATCTTAACACCACTTAGCACCATGCCATGAGGAAATTTCAAACTTCATATGCACCAATTGTATGGACCAAAATCACACGATTCCTGAAAAGAAAAAAAATCAACGAAGTAAACGTCAACAAGAGAACGAACCTCCGACTCTAACAAAACGCATCAAAGATTGCTAGAAATACCCCAATGAATAATACCCACGTACCCACGACCCATAATTAACAGATTAAGAAACCTTTGTTCCAAAACGATTTTACCCAAGGAAAACTTTCCCTCATAACCTTTATACAATCATTTTAAAACAATAGGATCACCTTAGTTAATATGCAAATAATTTTAAGTTGTAAAAATAAATTAAATAAAATTTTCATAAACTATTTATTTTAATTATGGTTTACATAAAAGAAATCAAAAGATGGATTTTGAAAAAAAACGTGTTGCATTTTATTTATATAATTTATTTTTAAAAGAAGTTTTTAACACCTAAACAATATGGTATCAACTACAATAACTTACTTTCAAATGGAATTTATGACTCACAACAAAAAAACATCATGATAGCAAAATAGACTCCAAAATACCTTAAGAATTCCAATACCAAAAATTTTATATTTACTTGAAACCGAACATCGACCAAGAACTCCTTACAAACCAAACAACCATTAAGGATCTCAATCTCATACCAACGGTCTTAGAACCAAACCAAAAAGTATCGTCACCTTTAGACAAAGGAAAACAATCAAAACGCTGAACGGACAACATAGAACACCAATTCTATGATAACACCCTAGAATTCCAACACGAGCGTTGGATATCTCAACGAACAACGAGCTAACGAACCAACTTAAGAATCGCGATGATAATACCAACAGGTATCCGATGTATCCGCAAATGATAGATGAAAGGGAACCTTACCATCTACTCAACCCAACCTAATATAATCGCCCAATCGGTTAAGAGAGGAATTCTCTAACCACACAAACATCCTCAACAGGATCTCACATCACATCTACACTACAATTTATACAACTATCCAGACTACCATCCTTACATTATTACATACAAGCAAACAATGATCAAGTGCCAATCAAAAGTCACAAGTCCACGTGACTTTTGATTTGGATTTCTTTCTTATCTTTTTGTGTTACCTTTATAAATCTATGTTCGCGATCCATTATAATTCGAATTGACACCTTGTTCACACGTGTACGTACTTCCAAGACCACATATGCTCAATGATAACACATATCTACCCATAACACTTATAATAACCCAATATAACAAAACATGATTAATCCATCTAACGAACCATAAAATCCCAAATCTACAGACGAAACAGAAGTCACTCATAGGACCCAAAATATAAAGCAATCCTCGATTATGCAACTCATCGGAGGTAGAAAATGAAATATCTTATGTTGGGCTTGCTGGGGTTTGACTTTTCTCTCTCAAAAGTCACCCAACTCAGGGTCCAGTGAGGTAAAATAATGCTCCCAACAATATCTCCTAAGGTAGGGAAAGACATGACTAAAACAATAACAAAGGGTATATTACGATTTGATCCCCATAATGAAAAAGTATATATTTTATATTATATTGTAGTAATTCAAAATAGAAAAAATTTCAAAGCTTTTAGGTAGCTGAGAACAATAGCTGTATATACATCTACACAAACACTGTAATGCCCTAAAATTGCAACTATATGAGGGACCCTTAAGCTATAGTCTAGGCTCAACCACCTAGTTCTCTATAACCAAAGCTCTGATACACATCATGTTCACCACCCCACAAGGCGAAAATTGACGAGGGTAAACAAGAATGGATATCATCACAACACATGGTGTCTATATAGAGAATACTAAAATGAAAACTAAAGTAAAGCAAAGACACAAAGTGTCATAACAATACCCAAAACCTAATGGTGTCTTTATTAATGAGAAATAGGTCTCGTCAATAAATGACATGCAAAACATAATCCAAACAATTCATGCAAACGCATTTATTCAAACAGAAAGCATAAAATTAACTAATCATCCTTCGGTCTTTCGAGCCACTTCGCTCTATTTAGCACACTTTAAGCTCAATGAAAATGTTGCCTTATAAACGGCATTAATAGTTAAGCGAGACTCATAGCGTTTAGACATATAATAATATCTAAAAACTTTCATATGAGCCGTGCTGCACACAATTACCCATAAATAATTCATGACAACAAATAACTTACTCACGGGACGGATTCGTGCCACGATTTACAATCATACCAACTTCATATGTGCGCTAACATGGGGCCTCATATTAGTCACGTAGTCTTACCACTCGTCTCCACTATTTTGCATATTAGGATCCACAATACCTAATAATCAATATCGCAACACAACGAGATGGAACGTGTCCCAACAATCCAATACACAAACTACAAACAAGCTTAAAAAATTCATTTTACACGGACAGACAAGCATATTCTCACCCAAAAATAAATGGAGAAAAGGGGCTATAATAAAACTCACCTTTGCTTAGTCTTTCTAAAGATTCAACAACAAAAAGCTTCACGAACAACTAACACAAATTCTAAAACAACTCAAACATAACTCGCTGCTACACGATACTAAGCAAAATCAAAGCACATGTAACAATCTTTATGTGGATGTCTGTATGGATCAAATGTACTGAATAGAATCAGACCTTCAGCTTGTCGTAAAGGAGTTTGTTGCCTTAGATAGAATCTAACGTAACAATGATGGAAAACACTAAATGAGCACTTTTGATTTTGCAGAATCTAATCAATATGCTAAGAAAACAATAATGTAATACCAAAAGAATTTTTTATATTAAACTTTGAATTCTGCTAGTTACAGATACAAAACTATGTTACTATTCAAATCTTTATTATCTTGTGTTTAGAACATATATCTACTGACTTGCCTAGGGTTCCTTTTTATAAATAAGGAAACCTAATGGGCTTTACAAAACACTATAACGATAAGCATATCCCTTTCCTAAGATATCTACTTGCATATCTTCTAATCTACTAATTTTTGCGTTAAGCAGGCTTAAAACTTTTACATAAGCAGTTTTACTTTTAACACTACCTGTACTAACTCATGATATTCCTTATCTACCTGTACTACGATTATACATAGCAAAGAACTAACTATAATACTAACAGAATTAAGTCTGTTATACAAAATTCCTAACAATCCTCCCCTAAACTTGAACTTCACTTGTTAACTTCAAGTTTCTTCAGTTGTCTTTAGTTTGGGCTTTTGAGAATTGTATCCAAGCATGTCTTTAAATCTCTTAGTTCTCTTGATGATGATCTGTTTGATGTTCTTTAAAAACCAGATCTTACTTTGTCTTTAGTCTTTTGTCTTCTTCTTCCAGATTACACAGCAACATCCAACTAAGTTGGCTTTGTAGTTTTTGGCAAACTATCAGCCATCAACGGATTTGATATGTCTTTACCATGAGCCGTTTGCTATGGACTAGTCAATGCTTCATTGCAATAACAAGGTGCATTGATAACCTTATAGTTTTTAGCAAACTATCAGCTATCAACGGATTTGAGTTCTCTTTACCAGTACAACCCATTTTGACTCTGAGTAGCTAATGCTTTAGTGCTAATACTATGTGCATTTGATTTACCATTACAGTTGTTGGTAAGAACTGTAACCATAAATGGATTTGAGAAGTCTTTACCAAACCCGTTTGCTTTGGACTAGCCAGTTCTTATACCTATTAAGCATGGTGAACTGATGACCATTTGTTGTGTGGTGGTTAACCAACACCCAAACCCTTCTCTCTTCCATTATAGTCCACAATTTCCAAAAATATGCCTACTGCTACTGATAAATTTATCACTTTCTTATCCCAGCTTACTTCTCAATCATCTTTAATAATTTATAACAAACTTCATCCATTGTTCCATCTAGAAGCTTCGTCTTTAGCATCACTTGGCAAGCATCTTTTGACAAAGGATATTTCCTATCTGCTAACATATATATAGAAGATGCCTCCAATGTTAAATAATGTACTACACATTTATCATAATACTTCCAACTAATCATCTTCTGTTGAAGTGGTAAGCTCCAAATAGCATCTTCATTGAGAGGTGGATCAAACATAGTCTTGAGATCACTCCAAAGCACTCTGTCATAAGCATCTTCAGGCCTATTTGTTCCATACTTCTGCATTACCAACCTGTATAACTCTATAACATCCTTTCTTGTGAAGTCTTTAACCATAGCTCCAAAGCTCATGTAGACTGTATCAGCTCCATTTGCTCTCATTATCTGATAAATACTTCATTGACCTTGCTGAAATATCTTCCAATTTACCACACTATCAGATTTTGTAGTCAAAGGAGTAGGATTCATAGCCTCCACTGATTCCTCTTTATCAGTTTCTGAATCTTCTTGTGCACTCTTGTCAACATTTATACACTTTTTAGCCTTTTGCTTCTTTTTTTCCTGTTCTTTATACTGGCTCTTCTTCCTTTACTTTAGCAACTTTTTCTCTTATAGCTGGAACATATTTATCATCAAACCTTTGTTTCTTTAAAGTCTTTGTCTGAAGCTCTTCTCCATATCTTTTCAATTTTGCCTTTGTAGCTTCAAGATTTATAGGAACAAAAGTGTCAATCTGCTGAACTAACTTATCAAACTCTTCTTTAATTTCTTTAATTTCTTCAAACTTCAACTTCTTTAACTGAGAAATCTTCCAAGTTCCTTGATTCTTAAGATAGTTTGACATATAGATTCTTAACAATGACTGAGTCATGGGTTTGTTTCTCTTTGCCTTAGCTCTTTCCTCTGCAAAGTGTTTCTTTCTTTGATTCACCATTTCTACCATTCTTTTTGCAAAATCTTGTTCAGGCAAATCCTTTCCCAACACATCTTTTGTCAACTCTGCATTTGCTTCTAGCTTGGCTCTAATAGCATCCTAGTCTTCTTCAGTATAAAATTGAGCTTCAAATTGTATTTGAGCTTTTCTTTTCTTTTGTTGTTCTGATAATCTTCCTCTTCTGCCATTCTTTTAGCT
>BQNB010143473.1:1845-16988 GCA_026074375.1 Tanacetum coccineum | reverse complement strand
GAGATGCTCACCGGGAAGGGTTAAGGTCAATTGGACAAGCTCTCAAGAACATGATGGGTGGAAAACGGAAGTGAACATGTTGGCATAACTACTAAGAGACTATTATTATTACTATTATCTTTCTTGTTTAATACATTATGTCTTTTAATATATTATTAGGACTAGGAATGGCAAATGACAATTACCTTTGACTTGGACGATTCTCTCCATCCTATCAACATTTTATGATTAGCAAATTTTATGAATGTGACATGCGAACAATGCCATTACTTGCTAACAGATTTATATGCTACTTTAGGACTACATATTATTGCTTGAATTAGTTAATTCTTGAATTTGGTAGATGCCTAAATCACTAGACTTAAGAAAAAGGAAAAACTGGAAATTTTTATTCTTCCAGAAAACGGCCCCCTTAAATACCCGGCGGCCCCCCAATATATTTGGGACCGCCTGATGATATGGGACCGCCGTCAGGGGGGAACGAAAATTTTGAGTTTGCCTATTTTTCTTTATCTTTGACCCTCGTACCTACATTCTCAAGTTGTCATTTCCCTGTTTAGCTAAACCATCTTTGGCATCCTCTTCCATCCACACCATGTGATTGAGGCTAAACTACACCTTAAAATATATATAATATATAATAAAATATAAAATATATATAGTAAGAATAGTCTAGAAACAAAATCAATAAATCATCAATGTCTTGCTCAAACCACCATTCCAACTTCTCTATTTAAGAAAAAAAAAAAAAAAACTAGGAATGATCGTAAGACAAGTATGGAAACGTAAAAATCCACTCTTAAATCATCACCTCTGTTCCCAAAATGACTCACCTCCCAGTTCCCTCCAAATCTAACTTACAATCTCCTTCACCACCAGCATACAATCCCTTAAGAGATCAAATACTCAACCAACTTCACAACATCTCCACCATCCTTGATTCACACAATAATCTATCTAATGCCTACATTCATGCACCACCTTCACCACCACCATAACAAATTCATCCTCCTTCTCATGCTCAAGTTGAATTTCACTCAAGGTTTTGTCATTGTTGCAAGTTTTCTAGACACCAATTCCACTCTTTGAAAAATGAAATCAACTTCATTCACTTTCTTCTTACCCGTCCCATACCTTCAACCCGTATCCCTCCAAATCATGTGTCACCAACCCCTTCTTTTTCCCTCTTTAATTAATCATTCTCATATGATTAATCTACCGAAATAATCGACCCTCCATCTTTTGATTATGGCATCTTCCACTCTTCAAGAATTCACTAGTGTAGATCTATGTCTTATTATATTTTTATGTACTTTCTATTGTAATGATTCATACAAATATTGTATGAATTTGTCTTAGCTCGTATTAGATTTAGTTTTATTTTATAGGGTATGAATGCATTAGTTTCATTTGCTATTTTATGAGTTTCTTGATGGTTGAATGAAACTCTCTTTTGGGTGACTTAAATATAATGTGTTGCTTTAAAAGATATGTGTCTTGCACTTGTATTTCTAACTTTGTTTTGTAGGAAACAATTTTTGTAAGATCGATCCTTTGGTGCCCCGAACAAGGGAGAGCATACATCAAGGGGGAGTCTTGATATCGTCGATTTGTTTCTTCCTACAACAACTCGACGATCATCCTTTTTGAATTCATAAAAAAGGAGAGAAATGGAAAAAAAACTCATTAATAATGTGTAACTATAAATTTTATACGAAATGAGTTTATATTTTGTCATCATAAAAAAGGGGGAGATTGTTAATACAAATAATGTCTAAAAACGTTATTTATATTTTTCGACCTCTCAACGTTTTGATAATAACAAAATGTAAAAACGTTTACGATAAAATTAAACGTTTACAAATTATTAATCGTAAAATTCTATTTCTAAGATTAGTAATCACTTAAGGTATGAACAAACAAATCATTATGCATGATTAGTGATCAAGAAAATATTTTTCTCTTATCCATTACATTTTTACAAAAGATTTTCACAAAATTAATTATAAAAAATATTTTCTAATTAAAAGAAAAGCTTTATTAAAAACTTAAAATTTGAAATTCAAATTTTTCCCCCAAAATGGAAGCTTCTATACCAGATACAACCTTCCCCACAAAAAGACAACAAAGGGAGCGGAATCTACATGGCGGGCCCCTTACCTGGCGGCCCTCTTATATATCTGGGACCATCGGGACCACCGCCAGTTATCGTTGGATTTTCCTGCCTATAAATACTGCTTCATCCCTTAATGAAAATCAGACCTCTTTGCACGAATTTTCTCACACTTCTTTCTCTCTCTAAAAACCTTCTTTCTCTCACTAAATATCTTGATCACTAACATCTCTTGATCTTGTTTTAAGTGATCTAATCTCTTCCCTCTCATTTAAGTGCAAGAGAAGAACACTCGTATTCGTCAAGAAACGAAGTGTTAATTAGTGATCTCTCCTCCTTTCTTCTAAGTATTAAATATCTATTGTAATTATCTTGTGTATTTGTGTGATTCGGATATTGTGTAAATCCGATAGTGTAGATCTAGTGATTGTGAAGTGGTAGATTGGTTCTAGCTAAGATTATGACTCGACATTTAGCTTAGTGTCAGAAAATAACGTAAGCAACGTGTAAACGGTTTTCTCCACTTAAAGGGAGCTTGTTGACATAGTGAAATCTCGAGTAGGATACTCGGGGAGTGGAGTAGGACGAAGAAGAGTTTCGTAGCCAAACCACTATAAATCTTGGTGTCTTGGTTTGACTGTTCCTTTCCTTATCTCTTCATATTATTGTCATTGTTATTTAGCTTTAGCTCAGATTGTTATATTGTTTGTTCATATTGTGAATTGGTTAAACATACAACTCGAATCTACATATTTTATAAGCAAGGTTTTTAAAACCTAAACGAACTTGTAAACTATTTAACCCCCTTCTAGTTTCTACAAAGTAATCTCCTAAGGTACGAGGTCGGTTTGAATTTTCATTTCCTATGATGGTCAATGAAAGAGTAGGTTTGGTTACGAAACAAATAACTCAAAGAAAATATAGACTAAAAGAAAGCTAATATACCGAAAATAAAAAATCTCACTTGATAGGAATCAATCGAGTAGATCTAAGTTAAACAATGGTCGAAACCTAACTATTCCCCGGCAGCGGCGCCAAAAACTTGATGCGGTCGTCGTAAGACTTCACAAGAAGTTTTACAACTCCCTAGGCAGAGTACCTAACCATTGTAGTGTAGTATAGGCAAGACTCGGGGGTTGTTATCGTTCCCTAGGGGAATAGGTTGGAAAGGCTCGATCAAGATCTAACAGAGGTCTACGGGGTTGAGAGAAGATTTTTTTGTATTTTTATGTTTTTATGAAAGGAGGTAAATATCATGGTTTGAGAGGTTGGTTTGTTTTTATCTAATTAAACTAATGATTATCTAAACTACTTTGGTGAAAACATATATGGCAAACGAACGTATTTACTTAATCATGCACTACTCCTCAGATTGCTTCTCCTAATCCTGTTGCTTTGTCACACTTGTGATGATCTGTGTAAGTATTTCCTAAGTTATGAATGAATTACACGAACCTGTCATCTATTTAATATTTCGTTAAGACAATGCACAAGTAAGGTAGTATCAAGACTATTACAAAGCCCCTAAGAGTATATTAAATGCAAGTGAAATATCTTAAGATGGATCAACCATATTAGGGGTAAGGTAGTATGAAGACTGTTACCGATGGTATCCTTTCTACACACTCATGTTTTCCTAGACGTCTATGCCAATTTAATATCTTAAGGCTAGTTTTCTAAAGCCTAACGCACACATCCATCACCAGAAGCAACATTAAAAGATCTACAATCTAAATTTCGTGCAATCATAAGTAAATACTAAATGATCTAGCCTATCATGTTATAAGAAGGTAAAGAACATAAATTAATCAAACAATACATAGACATATTGAAAGATTAAAGGGATAAATGAACTTTACTTGA
This sequence comes from Tanacetum coccineum, assembly GCA_026074375.1. Lineage (NCBI taxonomy): Eukaryota > Viridiplantae > Streptophyta > Magnoliopsida > Asterales > Asteraceae > Tanacetum > Tanacetum coccineum. Next base: position 13,012 of record BQNB010143473.1, on the reverse strand, counting down.
TTAAAATATGGATTAAAGATTGTTACAATAGGGTTTTGAGGCCCTAAATGTTAGCCTTAAAATATGGTGACATATCCGGAATTACATTAGTTTATTTATAGCGTGTCACATAGGGACTAATAATGATTAGTTACGATAGTTATGTGGCACTAGGACTATAAATACCCCCTCCATACTTCCATGGAGGGGTGAAGTTCACATTTGTAAAAGTGTGAGTGTGTGTTTTTCTCTTTTCTCTCTACCACACATACATCTTCCCATCTTTCTTCCTTTATTCTCTAATAATATGGCTACACATTTATTTCATTTTACCATGCCTCCGGATCTCGTGTTATAAGGGTGAATCATGTTAACACTAAAGACGGCCTAAAAAGTTGCCAAACTCGACTATAAAAGTTAAGGTTCATTTCCCAAAAGTTACACACTAAAAACTCTAAAATCGGTTTTGTATATATAGAAAAATGGCGCGACGGCGTCGTGTTGAAGTCCTGACGTCGTCGCCACGTAGAATCTTCTAGAGCCACTGTAAGTCGGCTACGTCCTGATGCCGTCGCCAAATCCATGAAAGCCGTCATTATAAAAATCTTGACGCCGTCACTTAGTAATCGCGACGCCGTCTCCATGCTCTGTATGCACAATTCTTCAAGATAAATGGTGTAGAGTCGTAGTCTTGTCCGTTTCTTCTCCGAATGAGCCTAAGTCACGTGTATTTCCTTCAAATGCCATCCAAGTGCTAAAAACATGAAAACATATGATTAAGCACATAATCTGGGTATATTTGCATGATTTAGGGGGTTAAATGACCCCAGAATAGTGTATAAAATGACACCTCATCAACTAGGTGAACAAAACAACTCGTATTCCTCGTTTGAATATGTTTAATTAAGTGCATATGATAACTAATTATATCGTTAAAACGTAGTTATGGTAATTGATTATAGTTGGACCTGTTTAAGGCGTACTGAAAATGCATTTTTTACTGGTCTTAAGAAATTTGTTGAGCATTACAAGCCGTTATTGAATAATTATGGAATATAAAATGTTCATGCAAGTCTTGTCATAATGTATCTTTTGTAAGCGTCAAGAACCTTTCACAACACATTACGACTAATAGGTGGGACCCAAGTTATAAAACATTGTCTAACCACGGTGAACTGAATCTTCCTCCGCGAGTAATACATAATACAACACAACCTCAGATGAGTGACATGACAACGTGCCTTAATGATCTTAGCTATATTCCTCCGAATAATGAAAAAAATGAGCCAACTCAAGGAGATATTGGTGAGACAAGTAACGAACTGACTCACGCTAAATGTAACGAGTTTGAAGAGTTATATGTCAGTTCCAACGAGGAGCTGTACCCGGGTTGTGACTCTGTGACTCGATTAGACTTTATGGCAAAGTTTACCCATTTTAAGGTTAAAGGTAAATTGACGGATTCTATATTCAATGAAATGCTAAAGTTTTTCCAAATGGTATTATCCCCTAGTAAAGGAAAAAAAATAACACAACGGGGAAGAAAGTTCCTAAGAAGGTGTTGCGTTACTTTCTGATCATTCCTAGACTATAACGTTTATACAGGTCTAGTCACACTGCAAAGGAAATGACTTGGCATGCTACTGGAAAGTGTACGGAGCCCGATAAGATGCAATACCCGGTTGATGGTATAGCATGGACGAGTTTTGACACCCGGTATCCAGATTTTGCAGCAGAACCAAGAAATGTTCGATTCGGGTTAGCTGATGATGGTTTCAATCCGTTCGGCAACCTTAGTCAGTCTTACAGCATGTGGCCGGTCATATTGACAACATACAATTCGCCTCTGTGGTTATGTATGAAAGAGAGTTCTTTAATGCTGATGTTGTTAATTCCTTGCCCTAAATCCCTGGGTAAGGACATTGATGTTTACTTGAGGCCTTTGATTGATGACCTAAAGGATTTATGGGCACTCAAAGGTGTTAAGACTATAGACGTTTCTACATACCAAACGTTCAATATGAGAGTGATGCTTTTATGGAACATCAAAGATTTTCCTACTCAAAGTAGTTTGTCTGGATGGAGTGGGAAAGGTTACATGGCATGCCCTACATGTAATGAAGATACTCCATCTATGCGTGTGTTAAGCAAAAAAGCTTATGTTGGTCACAGAAGATTCTTAAAGAAGCCTCATAAATGAAGGATGTCACTTAATTTTAATGGTGAAACCGAAGACAAAGATCCTCCTAGAAAATTTACCCGGGCTCAAATCCTGACTCAACTTGATAGATTGCCTACGCGTGAGAAGGGGAAACATCCAAGTTATGGACGTGTAAAGATAAAACGCAATGTTCTTATCGAGCTGAACTGGACTAAATGATCTATTTTTTACACACTTGAGTATTGGTCATTTCTTACACTAAAACACAATTTAGATGTCATGCATATTGAAAAAAATGTGTTTGAGAGTTTCTTGAACACTTTGTTAATGAATGACAAATCTAAAGACACCACTAAGGCTAGACAAAAGTTGAAAAATCTAGGCATTCAAAGTGAGTTATGGCTCGGCCAAAACAAAAACGAGAAGTGCTCAAAAGCCTCAGGCTAAGTATTCCTTCACACCAGAGAACGGAAAAAAGTTTTGCCGTTCATCAAAGGAGTTAAACTACCAAATGGGTTCAGATCCAACTTCAAGCACAAGTGACCGATAATGATAGAAATATAATGGGACTGAAGTCTCATGACTGTCATATAATGATGCAACGTTTACTTCCTTACGGACTTCAGCAATACTTGCACACAAGCATTGCAACACCAATAATTGAGCTTTGTTCATTCTTTAAGCAAATCTGCTCTCGAACTTTGATGGAGGCTGACATGGTGAAAGCTCAGAGCTAGGTGGTCGATATTCTGTGCAATCTCGAGCTTATATATCCTCCTACTTTCTTTGATGTTATGATTCGCTTGGTTATCCATTTACCTTAAGAGGCTCTTGAAGGTGGGCTTATTCCCAACCGGTGGATGTATCCATTTGAGAGATACATGAAGAAGCTAAAAAGTTATGTACGAAATAAAGCTAAGCCAGAAGGTTCAATAGCGGAGGGTTATGTTGCAAAAGAAGCATTGACTTTCAGTTCTCATTATTTTTGGGATGTTATGATGAAATTTAATCATCCCGGCCGTAATGTGGACTGCCCTCCCCCAACATGTCAGTTTCAGGTGTTCCAATCAATATGTAAATTGATTGGTAAACGATCGGTTATTTAATTTGATCACCAAGAATTGAAGAAAGTGATATGATATGTACTTCACAACAGTCCTGGAATCCACACATACCGGGCCAAGTTCAAGAGGTATGCGTTTTTATTTTGAAACTTCTTTTTCCTAAGTTATCTTTCTACGATTTATTCTAATACCATGAACATTTTTCAGTGAATTTCCTAACCAAGACATGAAAGAAGAATTCCCCGGCTGGTTTGGATCGCAGGTAAACTTAGACTTATTATGTGTATTTCACTGTAAAAATAACGATAGCATATTACTCGTCTCTATCTAATCCTATCCTTTTTATAGATCCGTCAACGTTACATAGATAAAGACCCAGGTTTTAGCGTAAGCGGTGAGTTATTTGCTTTGGCTTATGGACCAACATCGTCTCCAATCTCAGTCAACTCTTGCGTAGTCAACGGTGTGAGGTTTATCATACACAGCCGCGATGAACATCGCACAACTCAAAATAATTGCATTTGTTCGCCTGGTGAGAAGGACGGAGAAATGTATTATGGTCAGCTTGAAGAAATTCTTGAGTTTTTGTATATGTCGTTCAAAGTTGTGTTGTTCCGAGTTAAGTGGTTCGACACTAGCAACGAAGGATGTAAAATCAAACGTTTTGTCATTAGAAACAACATAATACATATCAAGTCTTCTACCTTGAAGATATGGCCATACGACCACTCGATTGAAGGATCGTCCAAGATGTGAATCATAAAAAGTTTTTGAACTGGGGTATCAGCGTGGTAGAGGACGATCATGATGCTATACATTTCGACAACTCATATGATCTCGCACTTTCTTCTAGTTTGAATGATTTAGATTTTACGACCTTGAATATAGATGGTCAATAAATGGATGTTGACGCACCACCAGATATCATTGATGTTGACGAAGACGATGATTTGATTGATGATGAAGGCGTATTCCTCATGATTTAGCAGATTCTGATGATGAAGTCCTCGTCAATGATGATGATGTAGCTGTTGCTTATTCTAGTGAAGAGGAAGATTGATCTTAAGTTATAACTTGTAAACGACACTTATCCGAATGAATTAATTTGTTGTGGATTGTTTAAATGTGTATATTTATTTGAATGTGTATGTATTTGGATGTGTGCGTGCTTATATTATTTTTTCATGATTTTCTATATGTTATTCTAATTGTACTTGTATAGATGTCAGCAGATGTAGCACGGGGTCATGGCGGTGATGATCGTCCCCCTCCACGTTAGATTTTCACCGGTTGCCAAGGTAAGAATTTTTGGATTATTGTAATATAAGCATAAACCTGATAACTTGAATATGTTTGTCTTAAATTTTTATGACGTTATCACTCACTTGAATTTGTAGCCATGGGAGGCTGAAAACCCAACACGGGAGGCAGGAAAGCCGGTAGACTAGGGAACCGCGAGGAAACCAGGAACCTCGGGTTAAGGAAGATTACGGATGAATGAGGCCCGTAGAAGATCCGGTTTGAGTTTAACGATAAAGGCATGCTGCTTCCTCTCGGTGACCACGCGACTCACTAGAGTAACCTGCTCGGCGAGATCGTCAGGGAGTTCCCGATGCACTACCCTTCTTGGTATAAAATCAAGCCGGAGAAGAAGGCGGGGGTCATAGGAACCCTTAGGGTTAGTTATTTCATTATCCTTTTATATTATTTTATTATCGTGTTCATTTATTTAATTGTGTATATTTATCTAAATTTGTTTATTTATTTATATCTCTAAGTCTGTTTTTGTTATATATGATTGCAGCAACACTTTGACTTGACGCCTCACATCCAATCCAAGCTTTGGCCAAAAATCCAGAAGGGCATCGAGCAGCATTTAGCCAAGATCTACGTCGACAACAAGTCATCCTTAAAGAAAGAGCATTGGGTTCTACAGCCAGACGGGACGCGTGACGTGGAAGGCATCATATCCCGACCTCCCCCGAACATCAAGCAGCCAGATTGTGATAAGCAGATTGACTATTGGCTTGATGCTAAGAACGCTGCCCGAGCCCTTCAAAATGCTCAAAACCGGGCAAAGAGCAAGGTCTTCTGCCGGCAGGGATCCCGGTCACTTGTTGTTATCCGAGATATGCAGGTAATACGCATTATAATTATTTTACATATATATAGTTCATTATATACATGGTGTGTTGTGATTTGTCATTTTTATATACATGTGTATGTACAGATGGAGAGCTCCGAGACTCGAGAGTACCCGTCCCTGATCCAGACCTACTTCAACACACATACTGTTGACAACATATTTGCGCAGGACGAGGCGCGAATTCAATATGTTAGTATTGTTTCAAAACACGCACTTTAATAATTTGTCGAGACATAATGTAGTAACCCGACTAATATAGTAACTATCTTGTTTTTTTGTCACTACATGGGAGGAGATGCTGACGCTCAGGGATCTAGGCGCCAATATGCCGACGTGTGTACCCTACACCGAGGACCAGATAATGGCCATGGTTTGTCGGGGCAAGCAGCGGGGGCACATTCCCGGTGTTGGTAAGGTTTTGGCGGGACATGGCAGGGACGTCATCTCTATTAACGAGCCTCGATGCACGCACACCAACGCAGACGTCGATGAGGTCAAAGTAGAAAACAAGCGGCTAAGGAAAGAGCTCAACATGTTTAGGACGGTAGTCTGGAGTGACGACCGGATGTCCCAGCTGCTTACGCAGCTTGAGTCACAACATGAGATCAGTGGTGGCAGCGGAAGTGGCGGGGGCGGGGATGATGAGCCGGGCCCGGATGAGGATGCCGGCGGGGATGAGGACGTCGACGGGTCTCCGGGGAGTTAGGACATGTTATATATGGGTAAGTATATGCTATTTTATTTTTTGAAGTATATATTGGCGACCCGTATACAGTGTTGTAAATATCGCTCGGCGGTCGACCCCCTTTAAGCGATATAACGGTCTTGGCGGCGATATATCGGTTTCTCGGCGGAGACCCTAAATTATAAAGGAATTTTGTAAAATATATATATATTTAATAAGTTTTTTAATATTCTTATTATTTTTAACTATATATCTTATGTATATGTTGTAAAATATTTGGTACAAGTTGTAATGTATTTGGGTAGATTATATATTGGTAGATACAGGTTTGTTTATTGGTAGATTTTTTCCCGAAAAATTCCGAAAAAAATCTGGAAATAAGTTGCAATACAATCTGCATTAAAAAAAAGGGCAGTATAATCCCCGGCAACATGTCGTCGGGGATAATGTGAAAGAAACGTTGAGGCTTGTTGGCCAGGTTTGACATGGTCAACAAGCTAAGTCATTTTCCCCGGCGACATGTCGCCGGAGATAATGTTGAATTAATTAATTAATTAATAATTAATTAGTTCATTAATTAACTAATACTAATGACAAAACTATCCCCGACGACATGTCGCCGGGGAAAACCTTTGACGAGCCAACGTTTACGTTGACTGAAAACAGTGTTGGCCCGTCGTTGTCGACGGAGCAAATAGCCGGGGCTTGAATCCCCTTCGAGACTTCCCCGGCATGTATTTCCCGACGACATGTCCACGCGGATAGTATTCCCCGACGACATGTCGCCGGGGAAATGGGTATTTTGTCGCCGGGGATGAGGGCGCATGTTGTAGTGATTGTATTGTACGATAAACAAAGACTTTTGCTCAGTTGGTACTCATTTTTGAAGAATATATGGGTTAATTGGATAGACTTTTGTGTATAAAAGGTCACATGATCGAGTCTTAGCTTGTACTCACTTCAATTGATGCTCTGTTAGGCCAAAAGAATTGTCGAAACTATTTTTTATGTGGTGGGCATACGAAGTCAGGATGTTAGGCCACATGCTTTTGTTTTTGTTTTCAAATCAAATGAAAACAATAACTTTTGTGAAATACCGAGTATAAGACAGTGCCGACGTGATATGTTTTTATATTGTAACAAGAAAAGTGATATTTACTGACAGAAGTTTAGTGACAAATTACAAAACAAGTTTTGCTAATCTTTGATTTTAGGACGGTAGTCAAAGCCTTATTAATTAAACAAGCAACATTATTCGTGCGTTGCTGCGGGTCGTTAATTTTTCGCGCGTTGTTGTGGGGCATTAAATTTCTTTTTTTTTTGTATTTTGTGCGGGTTTATTTTTTCGGTCTTTGCAGCGTTGATTTTTTTTTTCTTGTGCAAATTTATTTTTTCGGTCTCATGTTTAATAGTTTATTTTTTATATGGGCTTATGTGTTGGGCCTCATGTTTAAATGTTTGTTTTTTTTTGCTATAGGTTTTTTTTTACTTAGCGTAGGTCGGCTTTTCACTGCGTTGTTTATTTTAAAGTTATTAGGTATTTTAGGGGGGTTTTTTCTTTTTTTTTAAATTCAACATTTTTTTATAAAATCGTACGTATGTCAGAAGCATTACAATATTGTGCTCGTTTTGCTCGCAATTCGAAGATATTTTCGCTGGTGCTTTTTAATCTGAATGAATCGATAGATATGTGTTGTATATTTAACAAATAAAGTTTATTACTTAAAAAGTCGTAAATAGTTAAAAGTTGATGGTACGTTTCGTTTTTTCCCTATGTTGGGCCAACAGCGGTCGTTGTTTTCCATATTGGGCTGCTGAATTTTTTCTTGCTGGGCGAGGCCAAGGAACAGTGCATAAGGACTGTTGCAAGATGAATAGTGAAAATTGTACGGAAAATCGTACAAATACGCCCGTGCGTTGCGGTGGGTCGTATTATTTTTCGAGTTAATTTTTTTTTTCAAATGCATAGGAATGGGGCCTTCGGTTTGTTGCATACTTTTTTTTAGCCAATGTATGCGGTTTCTTCTGACGAAATTTTTTTCGAACGATTTTATAAAAAATATTAAAATTTAATATTTTATAAAATAGTACTCATGTTAAAAGTATATCAATATTTGGCTCATTTTGCTTGCTATATTGAAAGACCTTGTCGACGGTAATTTTTTGTTAAAGAACTGGCCCAATTAAGATCAAAGTCAAGTCTAACGTTAAGGCCACTCATCCCATAATTATACAAAAGCACAAAAGAAAACTGGCCGAAGCTAATAGGCCTATTGTTTTGTCATGGTATGAAATTTAATAGGCGAAAAGCACTAAAGAAAACCGGCCCAAGCTAATAGGCCTATTGTTTTGTGAATAGTGAAACGCATGCCAAAAACGACGCCGTTTCAAACCTAAATTGAGTATATACAAGCATGTTTACCCGCGCGTTGCTGCGGGACGTTAATTTTTCGCGTATAGTTGCGGGTTTAATTGTTTTTTTCTATTTTTTTTATTTTATGCGGGTTTATTTTTTCGGGCTTATGTTTAATAGTGGTTTTTTTTATATGGGCTTATGTGTTAGGCCACCTGCGCGGGTAATATTTGATCAAAATATGTTTTTTTATATGCGTATTTATAAAAAAAAAAGCCATAATTACCTGTAGCATGGACGTAAAACAAACACGTCGTACACTTTGTGCCGAACTAAATTTTTTAATATTATTTGTGCGGTTTATTTTTTTGGTCTTATGTTTTTAATATGTTTTTTTTTTATATAATAAGTCAGTTACTTTTGTAATTTTCTTTTTTATTTTGTGTCGAGTATTTTTTTTTCTAGTGCGTATTTAAAAAAAAAATGGGCCGACCCAAACTGGGTAGCCCATAGTCCGAACACATGTTCATATACAGAAGCAACACCGTAATGAAAAAAACTGCCGTCGTATCACTTTGTGCCGTACATATTATTTTTTTAATATTATTTTGTGCGGGAAATGTTTTTTTTAATGAGCCTTATGTGTTGGGCTCATGACGCGGGTATTTCTTTGATATGTTTAATAAAAGTCAGAGTACTTTTTGTAATTTTTCTTTTATTTATTGTGTCGAGTATTTTTTTTTTTTTGTATTGCGTATTTTCAAAAATAAAAAAAAATGGGCCGCCCAAATCTGTGAGCCATGGGCCGAGCACTGTTCGAGTTACTGTGTTAGCACGAACGATTAAAAAAAAAAGTTGGGCCGCCCAAACTGGAGCCCATTGGGCCGAACAACTGTCATATATATTACGTACACGAATCGTAAAAAAAAACGACGTCGTAATTAAACTTTTTGTAATGTGTATGCTATATTAATGAAGTACGTCCCACGTAAATTTTTTTTTCTTCTTATTTTTGGCCAAAAGGAAGGGGAGCGGATTAAAAGTTTTTTTTTTTTTTTCTTTATTTTTTTTTTTTTTCCAGGGCCGATGAACAGTAACCGAGCCGAGTGGGTCGGTACTGTTCAAATATACTGTAGCAGCAAAGTCAAAAACGACGTAGTAAAATGAGCAATTTTTTTTTTTTTTCATATTATTTTGTTGGCGGGTTTTATTTATCGGTCTCAATGTTTGAATTAGTTTCTTTTGTTCTTGATATTAAAATGGTAATCAACCGCGCGTGTAGCTTTTTTTTTTTTTTTTTTTTTTTTTTTTTTGGGGCCCCAGGCCGATAAAGAAGCCGTAATATAGTTTAAAAAGAGAGTACGTTCCCGTAATTTTTTTTTTTTTCTTATTTTTTTTATTTTTTTTTGGCCAAGAAGGATAGCGGGATTTAAAAAGTTTTTTTTTTTTTTTTTTTTTTTTTTTTGCCCGATGAACAGTACCCGAGCCCAGTGGGCCGGGTACTGTTCATTTCACTGTTCCAAGCCGCCAAAACGGCGGCGTTTCACTTCTCAATTGTGTATTACTATAATATAATATAATTCATGAATAATGGCTGGTGTCTTGTACGTGGAAAAAGGTTTAAGGTGTGTTTAGTTGTTAAAAAATGTGAAGTTTTTCTGAAAAAGTTTCTTTAAGAAAAACAAAAAAGTCTTTTAATGAATATGTTTTAAATTTTCTTTACTCAAATAGAAAACCAGTTTTCAACCAATTTTCTGCTACTACCTATTATAAAAACCTTTCTTTCACTAAAACATACCTTTATGTTCCCACAGTTTTTTTGCTTCACTGCATATGCATGTATCATTGTATCTATAATATGAGAAACACATGAAAATCTAATAAAACATTTTTCAACTAGCGACAATTTTGAGTTTTAGTGACCGTGTGTGATGATGTATAGTAGGCATACCAAGCCTTCGGGTTTGGGCCACACTATCACTTGGGCTTCTGGGCCCAACTTAGCAGTCATGGACCGAAACTAAACTCAATCCTGCATTGGTCACGGCCCGGACACAGCAAAATGGACGCGAACCTAACTATAGGATACTTCCGTCCACGGAAAGCACACGCGTCCGTACACACGATTATTACAGAACCTTGCCCGATAAGGGACCCACTCTGGCCACTAACTAAACAAACAAAATATTAGGAAACCCTAATATTTCATTCGCTTATAAAAAGGGACATTGTGACACAATGAAAGGTATGATTTTCTCACTCTACATACACATACTTTCTCTCTCTACATGTTTACTTACTCTTACGCCAAAGTCTAACCGTGGGGTCTGTCCTCACGATAAGGCTAACGGTTTATTTGATTATACAGAAAATCATCACTTCTCTTGCTTTAGTACAAGATTTAACGCTCAAATCATTTTGGAACTCGACCCGACGTATAATTTGAGTCCTATTATAACCCCTACTCAAATTTTGTACTAACAATACCTACAAATACCAATCCGGATCTGTCCAATATGGCTCTCATTTCAAAGGAAATAAACAGGTTTGCAGTTCAAGACCTTTCATTATTACTCAAACTTAAAACCACATTGAACTATTGTTTCTGACTTCAGAGGGTCCAAGTCTCGCTTAAGGCATGTGGTGCAGAACTAGAGTGTATGTGAGTTTGCCGTTCCAAAGCTTCCTTCGTCACTGTCTGTTAGAGCTGGTTCTAAACCACAACAAAGATAGGTTTGGCCTGGTTCAGTTTTTTGGTTCCGTGTGTTTTTTATTTTTA
>BQNB010143470.1:3977-16988 GCA_026074375.1 Tanacetum coccineum | reverse complement strand
TAAAACTTATTAGATGTTAATAGTTGAATTAGGGGTGGAAAAATGGCAGGTTGGGGAATAGGCAACTTTTTGGTAAATCATAACCCAAAGCGACCCATACATAAGTAAATGGGGTGGAAAAGGTTATTTAGGATGTTTGACTTTCTTCCTGTTTGACCAGTTGGGGTTTTCGACCCAATTAATCCGTTTCCCTTTAAACTATCTTTCAGTTAAGATTCTGATTTAATGATTTGTTACAGATAAAGCACAACCCAAAGCGACCCATATATAGGTAAATAGGATCTTAACTCAAAATTGTTGCCACTTTTTTATTCTTCTGTTACACCACCCCAGTGTTTAAAGAAGCCATTAAACTATCTAATCCTGTGTCTTAAATATTATTGTTTGCATTTTGCAGTCAAGACAAGCCATCGGGTTAGACAAAAAACATCAGTACGAAGGTAAATTTGATTATGAAATAAGCTACAAGAGATTGTAAGGTGTTGGTGCAATATGTATAAACTCTCTTGATTCTTATGTGAGGACTGAGGCAAATCTTGTAGTAGCCGCATGTTTCTTATCCCTCGCTATTTTTGTCCTGTTTTGATTTAGTATTGGAACCAGTTTGCAATATTTCCTTTTCATCATTGTTAAACTATTGCAGTAATATTTATGCCAACTCGTATGTACTTATGCAAATTAACTTGTTAACAAATGCTTATCAAAGTGATGTAGTATGTATACGGATCTTTGTCACATCTAGAAGAATCCTGTCATGCAACGTAGCAACATTCATCCATTTAGTAAACACGGATGGATTGATTCATTTCCTAGGACATGTCTTGTTCCAAGTTAAAAAGTCATTGATGATATACTCTTTTATCCCGGATTCCCCCGGGCGTTCTTTCATTAAATTAAAAATTCATTGACATATTGATCGAAGACACTCTTCGTCATTTGAAAGTACCAGGGGTGTAAGCTATTCGAGTTCGACTTACAAACTACTTAAAATCAACTCGATTAATCGAGTTACTCATAGTCTTTCGAGTCTAGTTCTAAGCTCCAAAATACATGGCCAACTTGATTCATAAGTTATCACCATTACACCGAGACACCTAGCCTAGCTGAATTGAGCTTTTAGTTAAGTCTCAAGGCTCGAGCCCAAGTTTAGTAGTCCAACTTTTGCACGGGTCAATATCCGACCTGACTTTTATCAGTAATATAAAACCCCAAAATTCGGACCAAATCACAAAAACAGGAACCTAAGTCGAAGATGACAAGTCCTAACCCCGAAAAAACAAATAATTCAGTGATCGTTACTCGATGAATCTGTATCTGACGTAGTAACATCACTTCTTCAATATAACGTTTTTTTACACCTAATTCATTGATTAGTTTTTTACTTTTAGGTTGTTGCATAGATTGGATTTATGATTAACTCATTTTCAAAAGTGTAGCGTTTAATTGTAAATTGTACTATGAAACAATCAAAATATAACGTTGTTTTACACCTAAGTCCAAAATTTAAACACATGAGCTCAGAAAGCTATATTGCTTATTTAATAAGAATTAAATTATTCAATTATACGTTTGAGCATAATTAAATCAGTGTTGACTTTGATCAATTTTGTCAAATAGGCTAAAACTGAACTCTTCTGTTGATTTGATTTAATCTTTGTTTGAATGAATCATCAAAAAATCATTTTCCTTTAATGTTTGAAGATTATACTGGACTACATAAACTTTGATTGAAAAATTCTTCTTTAAAGCCTATATATTGTTGATAAACTTGTACAACTATGTTTATGAATGAAACTAAGACCGCGGGGATCTTATTCTTGTAAAACACAATGAGCAGTTTAACATCTTTTTTCTCTTTAGTTGTTTAACCACTTTTGCTTCCTCCACTTTTTTGAGTAATAATCATAAATGCCCTAAAACACAGAGTGAAGCTTTGCTTCTCTTTAAACATGATATTTTTTCCATCAATTACACAATAGATGACTTGGCAGATATTTGTCATAAGTTTAATTGGAGGTATTATCCAGTAATGATGAGCTGGAACACAAGTACAGTAACTGGGATGGTGTCGGTGACGTCATCCGTATCAATCTCAATTGCGGAATGCTAAAAGGAACCCTCCATCCTAACAGCTCCCTCTTCAACCACCTAACACACCTTACTTATCTTCATTTATCAAGAAACAAACTTAATGGGACATTGCAAGTTTATACGATGACTGTGAAAACTTAGAGGGGCTTATGTTAAAAGGAAATCAGTTGGAAGGTGAGGTGCCAAGTTCCTTGTCCAAATGTCAATCCTTAAAAGTAGTTGATTTCGGAAACAACCACTTGAATGGTACATTCCCTGGATGGTTAGGAAATCTTCCAAATTTGCAGGCTCTTGTCCTCAAATCAAACAACTTTCACGGACACATATGCTTATTGTATTATAAAGGCAACACTTATTTCCTTATTTTTATACTATAAAGCTTATTGTATAAATCTAACGGGGGTAATGGGATCTGAGTTCTAGTGTTTCTTACTGAATTGAAACATATGCTTCTCATTATTATGAATCGTAAGTTCAAAGCTTAACAAAAAGTTGCAGTAGAAATGAATGTGTGTAAATGAAAGCATTATTAATAATAACCTGTCTGGTAATATATCTAATTTGACCATCTAATGTATTCTTCTGTTGCACATACCAATTGTTCAAGTATGATCATAAGTTGTGGTACAAGTTTGACTTGTTTACTTCTGAACGGGTTGATTCAATTTATGTTTAACTGACACGGGCCAAACTGAAAAGAAAAATTTTTCTTTAGGCAAAAACTTGTAGAGCGGGATCATACAGGACTGCAACTTCACCGTAGTCAATGTCCGTATGTACCCTTAAGACACTAATCAACCCTCCATCAACATCAATCTACCAATTTTACGCCCGCCGTCTTCACAAAAGTGAATTTTTTTAATATCAAACTAAACTTCAGATGCAATTTCAAGCTCCTGACGAGTTATAAAAATTTAAGACCATATAATCGCCGGTGTCCAAAGATAGCCAAGTATTGTTGTACAATGTATTCAACAACCGGATTCCATTTTTCTGAAGTATACATACCCTCTACTCTAACAAAGAAAACAACAGTTCTGCACTTAATACTCTATATCTTAATACAACATATATAATTGAAATAAAACCAAATTCAGAAAGTGTATCAGTAGTAAAGCCAAAGCCTATAAAGGGCGAAGGTTTTAAATTATAATCTTTGAAGGAAATAATAATAAATGTGAATAACTCAACCTTAATAAGCAAAGACAACTCATCTCTGAAGCCATATGTCAACATTCAAGTAATTTTACCAGCATAAAAACTTAATAAAAACATTAACTAACCAACATAAGACTCGCAAAGAACAAAGAGTTAATGCTTTCATATATTCAACCAACATATAAACTTTAGTATAAAATACTTCAGATATATGTTCACCTCTACAGATTCCAAAAACAGGGTAAAAATATGAATTATGGTTAACAAGGTGCAATCTGCCATTGAATTGTTTCTTTCAATTTTTTTATTTTTCAATATATTTAGGATATTATAAATACATTGAGTGTTTTAGGTTTTTGGAGTGTGGGTCGGATTTGTTTGGATTGTGTGCAAACAGTAAATTCCTGTACATTACCCCTAGGATAAGCTATCTGCCATTGTCTTTCTTTTTTCTTAGTTTCTGCAACAACAGAACCTCCATGTAAAATCCACATGATAACATCTCTTTTAACTAAAGATTCCACTTTCCACACTTCATCTAAACCTAATTCCTCGACCCTCTTAAAAACTTAAATTTCATGTTCCAAACTCTCAACCCCGTAACCTCTCATCTAAATAAGTGATAACAGAAATGCAACCCGCCAAAATTCTCTCATTTGTCTAAATATCAATCCCAACAAGATTTTCAATTCTAACGCATGGTTACATTGTTTTGCCATCTAATTTTGCTGAACTTATGTTCTGATTTACAGCACAATAGTACTTTTATTGCTTTTCTGTAACGGCAGTTGTGAGGTAACTTAAGATTAGTTTTAGTTGATGACCTCATGGTACTCTATACAACAACCCAAAAATTCAGTAAATCAGTACTAGTAACAGAAGAATTCAAGTTTCATGGTTTCTGGTGCAAATCATTTAAAACATTATCATTGGCTGTGAAGATGCATCTGTAACAGGATATGCAAAAATGAGATGTGGGTCTTCGGTTATAGTTTTGGAAAATGTAACAGCAGTGGCGGTACCAAAGGGGGGGCCAGTGTGGGCAGCTGCCCCCACAAACCTGTCAAATTCTTTTGAAAAAAATAAATTTTTAAAGGTGTTTTTGTAATATTTTATATTTGTCCCCATATCTCAAAGTAAAAAAACAAAGCGGCAATATAGACAAGAAAAAGCGGCAACACTTTGCCCCCTCAATTTTTTTTCCTGATACCGCCCCATATACTTGCGAGTTAAATTTATGAAGCAATTCATATTTCTGAACCAATAGTTTATGTTACATGACATTTGCAGCAAAACATTCAAAAGGGCCACCAGAAGAAAAGACTGAGAAATGACTTTAGACCAAGATGAGTTTACTTTGAAAGTCTACGTTAGTGGACGACAACATTTACTTTGAATCCCTACCTCCAATATGAAGTCTTCTTAAACCCTCGTATATTTCAAAGTTGTTGGTCCACACACTCACAAACAGTTACATCCCAATCAATCTTTCTTAGACATTTCTTCACCGCACTGAGATTAACAAACAGTTGTATGATCCCAACTAGCCCTTCCTAGACGTTTCTTCCATCATCCAATTTTCTTCGCAGCATTGACATTGACAATGATGATATGATCTGTTTATTTACATGAAAGTAATTACCCTTTCATAATATGCAAAGCATAGGTTTTAAAAGGTTTTTGAGCTCAGCTTAACTTGAGTTACATTTTATTTGAACTTGAGTTTGAATTTGAATGTGAAGTGTAGATCTAGTAAGAATAGACAAGAATCTATTAATGGGCTTCAATCAAGTTATTCAGTTTGTTTTATATAATACATTAATACTTACGTTCATATTTACTCTCTCTTTGTATTATCCGCAAGTACATTGCACTAGTAACATTAAGCAGACAGGTCAAGTTGGGTCGGTTTTGATCTGATCGGGTCGTGTGCAATTAGAGACATGGGGTGATTTAACTTGGAAATGAGATAAAGAAGTAGAGGCTATTTTTCAAGATGTTGATGGGTCGTTTTCATACTTATTGGTGTGACCAAAACAAAGCTGAATCTTAGTTCGTGATCTTTTGTTAGATTTTATCTAACCATTTTCATGAAAATGACCAAACGGAATAAGATGGTGAGGTAGGACCCATGTAGAATTTGTAAATGCGTTTTAACTAAGAAAATGAAATGAAAAGTATAGGAGGGAGGAAGTAACGGCGTAATTAAAGGGAATAAAAGCAGTCATGAAGAATTTGCCACAAAATTAGATTTAAGATTAACTCATTTTCAAAGGTGAAATTAATATATAACCGTATTATTGTTTATTTAATAAGACTTAAATTATCCAATTATATGTTTGATCACACTTAATTCAATGTTGATTTTTGTTTATCAAATACTAGTTATAAGTCCTGTGCACGCACGTGACTTACATATAATCAAATTTATTTTAATTTTTTTGTTTAATGTTTTGTAATTGTTGGTCGATATTCCAATTATGATATTAGTACAACTAATAATTATTATGCATGTGGTTTTACATAAAAAATTCATTATCTATACTATTATATAAAGCATTTACAATGTGGGTCCTATCAAAAATTAAGATAAAGAGGTGCAATCTTGACCATCCATTTTATTTTAGAAAATTTCATCATAGAGTGACATGTGTCACTTCTTAATTAAAAAATTACTTTTATTTTCAATTTGACATATCTTTTTATCTATTTATTTATTTTATGATTTAATTTTACCGTATTTTCTAAAGTTTCGTGATCTTTAATTCAATATCCATTTTGAACGGTAAGAGAGTGTGTGAGTCTTTATACAAGCTAGAATGCTGTTAATATGATGTTGCGGGAAAGTTACGGAAACCCAAACAAACGAATTCTCTAAGCGGGTAGGGAATTGCGGAGCGAGTTGGGTTGGTAATTTTTATCGCCGCCGCTATGCGCGGGTATCCAACTAGTGTATTAATATAAGTGTTTTAACACCCGGGTTGACCCCGTCGGTTAAACCGTGAACCGGTCGGGTGATCGGAAGCCGGATTTTGCCCAAAAACCCGGTTGAACCGTGACCCGGTGGCTCGACAGGGTCAATTAAAAAACCGGTTTTTTAAAACATTGATTAATATCGATTAATATTTTATAAAGATTTTGTTGGATGAAAGATTTAACTTTGTTTAACTCACATGAGTGTTGATATTGATATTGTTGTTCAAATTTATCTATTCATATTATGCTGTACACAATATGCGAGTTTAATATGTTTTTTCTTATATTCTTATATAAATTTTTAATAGAGGAAATTGCAAAAATCATCCCTGTGGTTTGTAGTTTGTGGCACTAATCATCCCTAGCCTATACTATTGGCACTAATCATCCCTGAGTGGTGAAACATTCGACAAAAATCATCCCTAGAGGGATGATTTTTGCAAAACTTTTTGTTAAACTTTTTCAAAAATCATCCCCAATAAGGATGATTTTTGCCAGATATTTGCCACGCAGGGATGATTAGTGCCAATAGTATCGGCTAGGGATGATTAGTGCTACAAACTACAAACCACAGGGATGATTTTTGCAATTTACTCTAGATTTTATATATGTTGTATTTCTAAAGTATAAAGTATTGAAGGTATAAAGTCTAAAGGGTATTTGTTTATTTTCTAGACTTATTAAAAAATATAAAAAATTATAAGTTTCACTTAACTCCATATGATTTATTTAAAACTCAACCACTAAAGTTTTATTAACCACCACCTCTTTTTTAAGTTTTTTTTTTCACAAATTTTGAGACCTATATTTGTCTGTTTTTTTTCTCTATCAAATTTTTCCACCAATTTTTTCAATTTTGACCAACATTGATTCAATTTAGACTTTTTTTAACCAATTAGATCGCACGATTTTGCCTACGTGTCAAAAATCAATCGAACTGACTGGTCCAATTTTTTTTATATAAGGTCGAATCTCATAGAAAACTCAGTCTTCATTTCAGTGAATCATCCAAAAATCGGTTTCTTTTAAGTGGTGTTTGTTTATTGAGATGCCCTGAAACTCAAAACTATTCATGCATCTAAATCTGTGACTGAAATGTAATTCCATCTTAATATGAATAAGAAATCTTAATCTGAATAAGAAGCCGAGAAAATCTGAATCTGACTAATATTAATAGTGTTTGTTTTTGTAAGAAAAAATTGAACTTGTTAGATTATGAATAAAAAAATTTCACCCATCAAAAAAATACGACTTGACATCGACACAATAATGAACGAGTTATGATTGTGGTAGCATGGGTAGTTGACATGGGTAACAAGTTTAGTAAGAGGGTTCTATTTGGATTGACAATTTCAACCCGTCAAAATGTGCTTGAGTTATGCTGAGCAAGTTTGAATCAAGTGGTTAATACATTTGTCTTCGGAGACAGAGGTAACAGGTTTGATCCTTATATATTGCAAGACCGAAGGTCCTTTTTCTTCTTTTGGTAGAACCGGAAACAACCTATATACCTTTGTTAGGATAGAGCTGTTTACATACATCTCAACATCCCCCATACATCGTAGAAGACGATATTAAAAGTTACTTTACTTTACTTTTACTTATTATTATTATTATTATGCTCTAATATACATACATATTTTTCAATATCACTTAGAACTAACAAATTTTTAACTCAGATGTATGCGACATGACAAGGGTTTGTGCGTGATTGTTTTTATTATTTTTTTGAGTACCTTTAAATGTGTACTCCCTCCGTCCCAATTTGCTTGTCACTGTTTGACTTTTTGGGTCTTTCTTTATCAACTTTGACCTTAAATAAATTTGTTTGTGTTATTTAGTATATGATGCAATATATATAAATGGGTTGAGTTTTAAATGTATATTCCATTGGTATAATTTTCATAAAGTCTTATATAACACAAAAAAAATTATTTAATGTCAAAGTTGATAAGGAAAGACTCACAAAGTCAAACAGGGACAAATAAATTTGGACAGAGGGAGTATATAGTAAGGTTTGAATTTTATACTTTTTGTAAGGATATCAGTTGCCTAAAAAATTAGGACTCTTGGTGATGAATGATATTTTAAGATGGCTTGCAGAATGTTTACAAAAAAGTTATTAAAGTTGAGCCAAATGTTCACTTAAGTTAATATTGTTTTTTTGGTTACAGATATGTTACTCAAGTATAAGGGTTTTAAACATTCTAATGATGCTTGAAGTAAAATGTTATAAAAGAAAGAAAAAAAATAGCATGCCAATTCGGAAATCGAAATGTCTCATTTAGCGTCTAGTACGACATAACCACCTAGTTTTGACATTCATGTTACTTTTCGACTAATCAAATCATTTTGCCATCCAAATATACTCTATAAAGCGTGGTCTTATAAATACATTAGTGTAACCGTTGCTAATTGAAAAGTCTTAGAGTTTATCGTCACACAAACTAAAACCTGATAAAACCCTTTTTTATGTGCGTTTGGCAAGAAAAAGAATCACGAAACTAAAGGCTGATTTCAATTTATTTTATTTCAAATATATCAGAAGTACGTATTTCAAAGAAAAAAGGTGCAGAGGATCATGATTAGGATTATGGACCCGATATCCACACTGTGAATAAATGGAAACACCCATATTATACCATTAATGAATCAACAAGAAAATGCAGTTGAATCATGTTGTTTGGGAGCAAGGGTCCAATAATCATACAGGTCACATAATGGAGTATATATATATATATATATATATATATATATATATATATATATATATATATATATATATATATATATATATATATAGTGTGAGGTTCTTTTCAGAACCAAATAAATGTACAGAACTGCGAGAACCAATCTTAACCTTTGATCAAAATAATCTATGGCTGAAATTAAAATGACATTATTGTAAATACACTTAAATTAAAATGATATAATTTATTAGCCTAAAGGGCAATTATGGAACTTTAAATCATAATCAATCACCGAAATACATGGCCAGTTATAATTTTATTTCAAGATCCCTACCACAACCACTCCCTACACATCTACTCTCTCTTTCTTTTTTCCAGATCTGGTCGGCTTTTAATTTTCTTCACGAAATAGTCAGAAAAATATATCGATTATCTATATGTGATGTTACTGTGTTGGTGCTTCATTTCGTTTCGGATCTTGCGTATTGACTCATCAGTTTGAGGTTGCAACACAGAATTGCTTTTTGATTTTCGTATTTTCAAAGGTAAGTTGTTTTATGTTTGAATTAATTAATGTTTTTGTTTTCTTAATTTTCTTTTGTTTGCTTGGATAGTTATGTGTATATTACAGATTAGCTAATGTCTTTTAGTTATGTTTTAAGTGAACACATAAACAAACTGAACTCACGGGATTTCTGATACATGTTTCAATTGTTGTACGTCTTTGTTGAAACTATATGAGAACAAAAATAAATTTGCCATATTCTTGATTTATGAAATACTTAAGTGCAAACAGTTTGTTTACATAGTTTTAGAGGGTGTTGACTGTTGGTACATGCTTGCTAATTTTTTAGATACACCAATGACAATTACGTAGATTTAAATCATGTGATACGTTTCTGTGATAAACATATTTAAGAAGCATAGGATTTATGTAGTTTGAAAAGCTAACAAGAAGCCTTCTTTGCATGCAATTTTTTTCTTGCTTTTGTTGCGATTACCATTTTTTTTTAGTAGTTTAGACCCTACAGTTGTTCAATTTATAAATGATAAATGATTGTTAACTCAGTAGCATTTATATGAGTAGATTATAATGCTTACAAAAAAGGCCTTTTTAGTTTATTGTGCCATATGTGTTATGCAAATTGTTATCCATACTTTGATTTAAGTAAAAGTTGTGCACATATGTTATTCTTAACATCTTTATATGTGTCATTGAGCTTTACAATATGAAGGATATATGTTAAGCCAAAATGTAGACCCTTTTGAAACCAATATGCAAAGGAGCTTCTCGTGTGGGCTTACACATTTGTCTACATGGTCGTTGCATAAAAAATATACCGGTGATTAGAAAGTACCGTGCATAAAAATGTAAAGGTGTTCAATCTACAAATCAGAGATGCATTATTTTTGAAAACTTACTCACCTCCTGAATGTCATATGTTTTTACGTCGCGGTCAAAGATGAAGGAATTATGCATCAGAAATGAATTTTTTTTGAAGAAACTGGAATGGTAGCCAATCTTACAATTCAAAAAGCTTTATTTTTGAAAATAACTCATCATAAATTTTACGGTGATTCTAAGTATTTGTTATACGTACACCGTGATTGTATAATTGGCTTTAAACGATACGAGGCACACGTAATGCGTAAGTGTATAAAATGGTTTAGCAAAATGTTAATTTAGGTGTTGTTTTTTGACTGTAGGGTTGTAAAACGAAGTTGAATTCTTTTATGCTTTACTGCTACATTAGTTTATTCAGAATTTTTTATGTTATTCTTCTTGTTGCATTTATTATTAATAGGCCACTGGATATGACTTGAGTGCAATCGTGAACGCATAATGGGTACTAGAACTGATAAAATGCTCTCTACTTGGGCTTCTAATCGGTTGGTTTGTGTTTTCTGTCAATGGCTGGCTACTTTGTTGGATACCAAATGCATTGTTGGCTTGTAATCGATTAAAAAGGTTCAACAATGTTGATATCTGAAAACTCTTTTTGGTGTTTCTTTGAGGACATATTGTCTATGCTTATCCGGTTTTATATTGCTTAATGAGTTTAGGGCCTTGCCACTATTAAATTGTTTTTTTCTTATCTTTTTGTGTCTTAGGTGGGATTCAGATTGATTACTTTCTTTGACTAAGCGAGTGTTCGAAAATACATGTGCACTTAAACAAATGAAGGTCCCAAGATAATAAAGTTATGCATATATTCGATACAGTTTCGTGCATGTATGCCCCGATCAATAATTTCATGTGCCATGTGTATCTCTGCAATATATGTGAATGTCAGAGCTTGCCGGTGATGAAGCGTATGGATAGATGTGCCACACTATAACTGGAGTGCATATCATACATATTGGTGTAAGAGGATCACATAAGCTTACGATCCAAAAACGATGCTGAAGAAGTTCACCATGCCCATAAACTATTCTTTTTGATAAGCTTGTTGTAAAAAATGAGAAGCCTAATGCAATGCTATGCACATGTATTTAAAACGATGTTGAAGAAGTTTTTACTATTTAGCAAATTGCATTCTAATTTTAATGGATATGTGTATTCTGGAATTAATTACTTATGTGGTTCAACAGCTTATGTAAATGTTTACTTGGTTTTTGCATTTGTGACACCTAAAATTTAACCGTAAAAAAAGTAATTGTTTTTATATACATTTTCCGAATTATTGAAATTAAATGCATGTAGGATATGGGATAAAGTGTCCTGCAGTTACGTTCAATACCATGGAATTATTATTTGTCAGTTATTTCGTTAATTTCAATAGAATCCTGATTTTTCTAGCAATCGTTTTATTCCAAAAACTAAAATAAAAATATTAAATTACTAAAATTTAGGATTAAAAAAAACGTTTTATATTAAAATAATTTAAAAAGAATGTAAAAAGTAATTTTACTTTTATTACCCTTTTGAATTAAACAACTAAAAATAAATATCTAACAAATTATTGGTTTATTGCTAGTTCTCGTAGTTATGGTACATTTATTTGTTATGAAAAGAACCTCACCATTGTATTATATATATATTTATATATATATTTATATTTATATATATTTTTTATTGATATATTTATATATTTTTATTATATTATATATATATATATATATATATAAGGGCACGTTTGGTGAAAATAGCAGTGTATGAAAGAATAATGTAGTTAATAGTAGCGACTAGCAATAAGCAGTAATAATAGTTGTTTGTTTTAATAAAGCGTTTAGTAACATAGTTGTCTACTTGTAATTATTTAGTGTAAACGATAGTTGTTAATAAATGCTTTTTACGTGGCATTTTGATTTGGAGCGTTTAGAAAAATTAAGAATAGTAGTTGCTTGTTGTCAAATTAACATTGTGTAAAAAATGTTAAACATTAGCTATTAGTTGCTTTAAAACGATCTTTAGCACTCGCTACCTAACATACCCTAAATATAGGTATAATGGTAAGTACCAAAGAATTGTGTTCCAACGATAGCATATGTGCATGATTGTTTTACAACTAAATGACTGTGGGTTCAATTACAGATTAAAATATTGTGTTTTGTTGTATTTATAATGTGAGATAGTTACTTATGGCGCGTTTGGTTCGCTGAAATCTGACGTAATTAAATGTAATTGTAATTCAGATTACATACGTAGCATGTTTGGTTTGCATATTGGAGGAAAATGTAATTGAGATTACCTTACGTAGACAGTTTAGTTTCCGTTGTAATTGTAATTCAATCACTCCAATTACATCAAGTGAGAGAATTCAAATTACATAGGAAGTTGGATGAAAAGTTTTTAATTACGTCGTAATTCAAAATTTTTACTTTAAAAAATCAGTATTTATAAATTTATTATTATTATTATTATTATTATTATTATTATTTATATAAAAGCGTCACTTCATTAGAATAATAGGATTTACAACAAATTGAAGAGAAGCTGGGATATATTATTATTATTATTATTAAAAAATTTATTTATTACTATTATAATATTTTATTATTATATTATTAGTATTATTAGATTATATTGTAATAATAGTAATTATTATTATTATTATTATTACTATTTATTAGTATTAATATTTTATTCTCATTA
>BQNB010143468.1:0-16988 GCA_026074375.1 Tanacetum coccineum | reverse complement strand
TTGAAGAGTCAACAATAAGATTTGGGGTCATATTACATTTTGGGGGCAATTGTTATAAACCGAAATCTTTATTTATATTGTTGAACAATTTGAAGCCATAGGCTTATGTAACAAACAAGTATTTTGTTAATCCAATGTATTTTTATTTTTTATTTTTTTCAACGACACGTTTAGTGGTCGTTCTCATATCTTGTGCTATTGAACTATGAAGTAACGCCCTCGGATATTCAACATTCCGTTGCAACCCAGATTTGGAGGTGTTACAGATGATGACATGTGATATATGATATATGAATGTATAATAATTGTTAAGTGTTAAACATGCATAATTGATGATAAAAATCGGATCTTGATGTGTATTAGTTGAATTTTACGTTTTTCGTAAGTGTTATGACACCTGTTAGTAAAAAAATTCATAATAAATTCATCCGATATCGAAAAAAATTTGAAATTTTTGTGGGTGGTCGAGGACTTGTAGATCTACAACTTTGTAGTTTTGAGCTAAGGCTTGAGAAGACTCTAGCTGCACTCTGTCGTGACCTGAAGTAAACTTTAAATTGTTTTGACAGTTTTATGCTATCTGTTTTTAATTTAAATCACATAGATTTTAGGTTATCATCAATTGGTTATGCATGTGGTATGTGATTAATGTGTTAATCGGATATATGTTTTAAGTTGTTTATGTTTATTTGTTTGCTTTTGATAAATTGTTATGTATTGTACATCAAAGCAAAGGGTTTTTCGAAAAACAAATATAAACATGACTAATGATTATCGAAATTAGATTTATTATGGATTATATAATGCAAAAAGTCAAAAGTGGATTCGGCTTACATCCGATATAAAATCTTCCATGATTAGACTAGCAATTTATAGTTCATAATGTGTTTTTATAAATTATAGTTTTTATAAAATTCATGATACAAAGATGTTGCATGCTCTTTGTACATGGTTTTGACAAGTCAAAAATCTATACCCTTTAAAACCAAGTCTTTTTGCCATCCAACTAGAAAAACACTTGCACTTACTCTTCCATGATTAGTGAGACCTATTCATGGTTTTGTAACCCAAGGTGATATAATACACTTATTAGTGAGACGTTAAGTGCTATATAATCACAGTTTTTGTTGGACCGACTTAATCAAGTTAAGATAGGTGAGACCTTAACTCGTGGCATATGATGGGATAAACATGCTGACTTTTTCACGTTTAAATGTTCATATGTAATGTACATAAAGTAGAGTCCCATAATGTAGGAGTTGTATTGGATGCAATTATTAAACGTTAATTAACTTTTGAATAATCATCATCACTAGCAGATCAACTGATGCGGTGGTGGTTGTGTCAAAGTGGATCCTAGCTTTATCGAAAATTAATTGTTTATTTCGTAAGCATGGGTATTTAATTTTCTTTAAAGAAAGTATTATCGAAAATACTAAAATTGAATTTTGCGATTCTATTAATAGTATTAATGCAACGATAAAACCGTAAACAATGGTTTGTTTCTGATACGTAATAAAATACGCTAACAAAATATACGATATAATACCACAAGAGCAATTAAGAAAATTCCCTAAGGAAAATTCACTCTAAAAGATATATATATATAGATGTTTTTAAACACCCTTGCCACCTGAACCTGCGCAAGTGCTAATAATCAAGCTCTGCTAGATTGGAATGAGCTCCTTTGATCGTCACAATGAAATTGCTTGTTTGATCATAAACTATGTCTCCAAAACTCTATCAGCAATTTGAAAACAAATCTCCTCAAGAGATGATTACTGAGCTCCAAAAGATGTATGGAAAAACCGCTGGGTAGTTTGAACTTCCAAGAGTTGGTGAACATGTTCCATTCATGTAAGCAGGCTGAAGGACAATCCGTTAGCGATCATGTTCTATTATGAAAACTATCCTGGATTTAATTGGCTACACCTCAACTATGCTTTTCCTAATAAAGTGTCTATTCAATTTAAGTCTTGATTCACTTGTTCCAAGTGAATTTCAAGCTTTTGTGCAAAATTACAATATGCAATCAATTTGAGAAGACAATAAGTGAAGTGCATTCATTGCTTATTGAATTGAGAAAAACATTTTAGAGAGAAGAAGCAAAATTGGTTTGGTGCTTCCTTTACACCACATGTATGCGATTTAAAGGTATAGAGTCAGAAGAATAAACCGCAAGGTAAGCTAAAAGGGAAAGAGAAAGTAAGGTCTTAAAAAACTCTTATCCTACTAAACCCAAAAAGCCTCAACCTTACAAGAAAGAGCGTCCGGCAAAAGATGGACAATGTCACCACTGCAAAGAGGACAGGACATATGGAAAAAGGCACGTTAGCCTCTCGTATCTAGCAGAGTGATAAAAAGAAAGAAAACTGAGAGGGTCAAATAGTTGCTCCACCTCTATCAGGTATTCTATAACTATTGGCGCGATCTTTCTTTGCATATCCTAAAAATTCTTGGTAGTAGGACACTTGTTGTGGTACTCAAATTTTGTAACACAAAACAGGGAACTTAGAGGGAGCAAAGAAGCTAAGACTGGTAGATTCATTACTGCTACGAAGGGCATATGGTGAAGCGCGCGGAGTGAAGCTCTTGGAAGATTTTGCGACTAATTTACCAAATAGGTTTTAATTATTTTTTTAGCAATTGTTCATTAGCACCTTCTTTTACTATGGGTGTTGTTTCATTTCTTGTTTGGTTAATAAGGTTTTTACCCCCCAATGTTTTAACGGATTTCGGATTAACAGTTTCAATGAATAAAAATGATTTATTTTAATGCTATCACTGTTAATGGTATTTATGAAATTGATAATGCGTGATTCTACTTTACCAATCGTTTAATTACCAATGTATTCTATAAGCAATAAGAGACCCAAACTAATTTGGATTTCTTATCTTTGGCATTGACGTCTTGCACATACAAACAACAAACGTAACGAAAAGTTGCAACATGATGGACTTTTAAAACCTACGGATAATGAACCGTTTGATCAATATGTATCCTGTATATCTGGTAAGATGACAAGAAAACGTTTTTCACATAAAACTGGGAAAGTTAAAGATGTACTTGGATTAATTCATACTGATGTTGTGGTCCCAGCTTAGACATGTTCCAAAGAAAGGTCTATTACTCATTACCTTTCGATGAATAACTAGTCTTGTTATGGTTAAGTTTTTATTTACATAACATAACATAAGTCTTTGAAACATTTAAGGTATTACAGAGAATGAAGGTTGAAAAACAACTCGGAAAGTCTATTTAGGCTCAATACTGATCAATCGTGGTGGTGAATGCTTATTATCATCAAAGAATTTAAAGACTATCTATAGCTTATGAATTGTTCAACAGCTTCGCGCGCGCCGCAGTCTCACAACACGCACACACAGTAATGGTGTTGTACTGAGACTGGCATAACCGTACCTTGTTAAATTTGGTTCGATCAATGATGAGTCTTACAACTTGCTCGTTATCCCTTCTTGGATTATGTCTAGAGTCGCTGCACGCATTCTCAATATGTTCCAACCAGAAAGGATAGACAAGACTCCTTAGAACTAATGGCATGGAAAAGTTCGCAAACTTTGTCTTAACTAAATGTCTTGGGGAATGTGAGGCACATGTGAAACGTCACACGCCAGATAAACTTCACAAAGGATCTGTTAAGTTTATCTCGTAGGATACCCAAGGAAACATGGGTTTACCAATTTTCTACTACCCACCTGAACAAAAAAATAGTTTTTTTGGTTTTTTTTTGCAAAAAGAAGGGGGTATGCAGATTTACTTGGAAAAGGATTTCATACTTCAAAAAGAGAGTGTGAGAAACAAGAAATTAGACGATGAAGATATTGTTTTAACCTTTTGAAACACTAGCGAACATCTATTGAGGAAGAAAGTCTTGCCCGATTGTCCCTCAACGAAGAGGGAGATGTTTTGTTCCCGTTCGTAGACTGTAAAGGGCAAATAAATGCTCCTAATCGATTTGTCTAAAGTAGATATCGAAATTCCAGAATTGACGTCCTTTAATATTGAAGTTGAAAGAGTCTACAGTCTAGGGGATCTTAATAAACCTCTAATTATAAAGCAGCGTTTATCGGACCCTGAAACGAAAGAGTGGCTTGTTGCGATAAACGAGGAAATGGCAATCCATGGAAATGATTATAATGTTCTGGAAACTTTAGTGCGTTCCACGCGCGCGCGGGCAAAGTTGTTTAAAAGTAATGGATCAACAAGAAAAGACAGATTATAGGATGCAAGGTATATACATTTTATAAGCTCGCTTCTCGTTGCAAAGGGTTTTTCCACTCAAACTTATGGGAGTGTTTGACTATGAGAAACATTTTCCAACCTGTTCCGACATAAGAGCATTTAGAATTCTCATAGCTATAGCGTCGTACTATGAACAATGAGATTTGCAAATGGACGATAAAACCGCGTTCTTGAAAATGGTTTCTTAGAAGAGAGAATCAATTGGAACAACAATGAAGGTTTTTATTGAATCCTAATCATCCCATAAAGTATGTAAGCTTCAAAGATTCCATTTTTATAGACTTAGCAGCATCTATGGAGCTGGAATAAGGATTTGATGAGTAATTAAAAAGTTTGGTTTTCATCAAAATCTAGATGAGCCATGTGTATATCAAGCGGCATAGTGGATAACGTATTTATCTCTAATCTTAGAATGTGCACTGACATAATATAAATAGGTAAACTCAATACCAAGTTTCTCGAAAGTTAAGGACTATCTTGGTAATCTTGTATTTGTTCTATGAAAGATTTAGAGAAAACGCGATTATTCTTGGACATAAAATATCTATAAGATATAGATCAAGGCGGTTGATTGATTAAGTCAAAATGCTATCTGACAAAATCCCTTAAGAGATTATAGAATTGGATAATATTCAAAACGTGGTTCCATTCCAATGCAAGTTGATCTTCATTTAAATAAATCTCAATGTGCTACAACATCTGCAGAGATGAAGCGTATGCAAAATGTTCCTTATGCTTCGGTTGTAAGATCCATTATGTATGTTGTGAGGTGCACAAGACCTTATGTGGCATTCGCCCAAAACATCACAAGCCGATTTCAACAGAATCCTGGTGAAGCTCACTGGACTGCTGTGAAAAATACTCTAAGTATTTAAGAAATAGAAAGACACGTTTTTCTTGGTGAGTATGGGTGGGTAATCCTGAAGTAGAACTGCAAGTTAAATGTTATTGTGATGCTGGATTCGAGACCGATATCTCAAACTGGGTATGTCTTCGTTTTGAATGGGGGCGCAGCTGTATGGAAAAGCTTCAAACAAAGTACTACTGCACAACATACCACAGAAGCTGAATATATAGCTGCCTCTGAAACTGCAAAAGAAGCTGTTTAGATAAGGAAGTTTATTGATGAACTTGGCGTAGTTCCTTCAAATGACTATCCGATAAAGATGAATTGTGACAATTCTGCTGCAATTAACATAGCCAAAGAATCAAGAATTCAGAAAGGCGCCAGACACTTTCAACTCAGAAATATCACTTATGTTCGTAGTGCAATAAACTGGCGAAATTGATATTGTAATTATCTTTAAACCACCAGGCTGTTGGATATTTCCCCAACAAAAAAAAAACAGATGAAACTAGCTGATCCGTTTACGAAATCCTAGCCGGTCCTAAGCTTACTCGCAAGCTATAACATGGGTATCTTCGTCCTGGCTTAGGTCAGTTTCATGTATCTCACGTAATTTTAGAATTTACTGGATAGAAGATATTGTTAACAGTGTTAATTTAAGAAATTGAAAAAGTATTTGATAAGATTCGTTTTATCATTAAAATTATTGGTCTTATTTTTTCAATGTTTTATCCAATAGAATAAAATGTTATTCTAAATAGCTATGTCGATCAATTAAATGGGGGAATAACATTGAATTAAGACATATTTTGAAGTGTTGGTTATATTCAATAGAATATATTAAAAGAACGGTTTTTTCCATCTCACATGAATTATCAAATAGATTTGCATGTCGGACTTCTCCGAAACAGTAAGTCATCACTTTTATGGATCGTCCGTCATCAAGTGAAACATGTAAATGATACAATACAAAAATACCTAGACGTTGAGATGCAAGTTAGTTTTATGTAATGTGGATGGCTGAACTTTTAGATATACTTCTAAAACTACCCGATAACAAGGTAGCCATAAAGACTATATTCATAATGTATTCAGAAATATATGATAAATACTTGTAGTCCAAGATATCATATTGTTCATTCAACTGGATTGAAGAATAACTATCTAACTGGGCCCCTCGCTTTAAATTAATCAGATAGCGGTGGCGTTGGCCAGACCCAATGTGTATATCTGAGATGATTGTCCTCGATTAGACCAGGTAATCCTTTGGATTTAATTTATTGAAACATCAGAAACAATAATCTTTTTTAAATATGAATGACACAATGATCCATATCTATTTTTATGCATGCAAATTCGTTAGAACAAGGGAATGAAATGACATCATTAAAAGTAATTTTGGAAACACACTCGAGAGTATCCTCACGTGTAGCCATTGCGTGTGCTATAGACGCATTACCAATATTATTGCGTACTTTATATTACGTATTACATGTCCCAAGGTGGGAGTGAAAGAATGTCACAACGTAATAATATATGTCTGAAATGTGACTCGGGGCTTTTGGAGACGCCACGATAGCGTTTGCATAATTTCTAATAAATATAATAATTAATTTAATTATGTGTATAAATATTAAGATAAACTGTCGTTTTCAATTAATTAGTTACTTACACAACATATCTTTATTTAAACGTCTCGTTAAGATTGTTTAACTAGACTTAATTGTTAAAATAATAGAGAAAAGAAGTTTGGCTTGGGTTGTGGGCTTTGAGATTTTGGGGCGGTTAATACCTCGAACAAGAGGAGGATGGGAATTTAGTGTTCTTATAACAAAATCTCATTCCTATATAACAAATCAAGGCTCCATTAGCTTTAATCTGAGATATATCTTTTTTGCGTGAAAAACCCTAAAAGCAAAACTTCTTTTCTCTCCCCTTCTCTCTTGTTGAGATCAATCGGCTACACCCAACCAATTGGTGAAAACCGATTATTGACTTAATGAACTTAAGAGTAAGTTGTGTTCTGCTTAATTAATTAATAAAAGAACTAGCATTCTAAATTGGAATCGCTAAACAAAACATGGTACGAATTCAAAAGGAGATCGTTCACACTTCGATACTTAAATTGTTCTCGATTTATTAATTCAAGATTTAGCTAAAGATAACTTTTCTTTTTATTATTATTATGTTACACTTTAATGACCAAGTGACTGATCCTTACGTGCTAGTCTTCCACTGCATGCTCTATTTATTAATAGTTAATACTGACACACTTAGTAATTGTCTACTAATCCAAAGCGAGAGTTATCAGCAGCTCAGGTTTATACTAGCATCCTATAAATTACATAATTTGTTTCAGGAACGTTAAGAAAATTGTCTATTTTTTTGATATGTTGTCTCTAATTTTCTTATTTGATAGATCTTGTGTTCATAACCCTAATTAAGGGTTAATAAAAAGATTAATTAGACCAAAACCCATAAGATGTAAGTAATTTTTCTTATTAATGATGGATATAGTAGATTAATTGTTTAATAATCCGGTATGTAATAATTGATAATATGAATCTTCTCGCTATAATCTAAATGTTAATTTGATAAGGACCATGGTGAAATCTGTGCAAGTTTACCATGGATGATGACATGTATCTATGATATATGATTGTATATATAATTGTTAAGTGTTAAACATACATAATGATGATAAAGAATTAATTCTTGATGTGAATTAGTTTGAAATTTTACTTTTTGCTAAGTGTTAGACACCTGTTATAAAAATTGCATATAAAATCTAGCCGATTATCAACAAAAAACTTTGAAACTCTTTTTGATGGGTGGTCCCACGACTTGTAGATCTACAACTTTGTAGTTTTTGAGCTAAGGACGAGAAGATTCTAGCTGCACTCTGAACGTGACCTGAAAGTAAAATTTAATTGTTTTTGACAGTTTTATGCGATATATTTTTAATTTAAATCACTTAGATTTTAGGTTATCCATCAATTGGTTTATGCATGATGGTAATGTGATTAGATTTGTAATCGATATATGTTTAAGTTGTTTATTTTTAATGGTTAATATGGATCTATAATATCTACAATTCCAACAACAATTACTAGATAAAACATGAAATAAGGTACCTTGCTCATGATGATTAAAATCAAGTCCACACCTTTAATAGATGCTTGACATGGTTTTTTATTTCTATAAGAAATTGGCAAAAATCAATGTCTACTTCTTTTCTTTTTGAAGTTGAAATTTGAATTTTCATTTTATTCTTTTTTTTATCATTTAATCATATGATTTTATATAAAAAAATACATGAAGGTATTCATGGTTATTTTAAATATCAATTTAGAATGTACATGTACTAAAAAGTGTTTCTGTAAAAAAAGGGTTTTAGCCGTACAATAGCAACGTACTTTCTCTATTGTTTCGCTTTGGTACGTGAACTTTTTTTTTTGTTACCACTTAAATAACGAACTTTCAAATTTTGTGTTAATTTGCACTATCAAACTTGTTTTACCGAAACCAGCTATATTTTTGTTTCACTTAACGACCTTTGCACGTTAGGCTTTTTAAGCCAATGAACTTTGCAACGTTAGTCCTTTATGCTAATGATTGTTTATTTTTTTTCTATATTAATTTTATAAATTAATAACGTTTTTTTATATACACATTTTTATAACACAAAATTCTTATACATAGCATTTTTATCCACACATTTTAATACACACGTTTTTATACATACATTTTTATACACGTTTTTATACAAATATTTATAAACACATATTTTTATACACATACTTTTACACACGTTCTAATACACATTTTTATACACATTTTTATACACACATTTTATACATACATTCTTTTACACGCATTTTTATACACATATTTTTATACACGTTTATATACACATATTTTTATACATGTTTTTATATACATATTTTTATATACATAACGTTCAATACACATTTATAATATACATTTATACACTATTTTTTATACACAGTATTTATACATGTTTATTATACACAGATTTTATACACATATTTTATACATGTTTTTATACACGTGTATAATAGTATGTGTAAAAATATTTGTATAAAAAATGTGTATAAAAAATGTGTGCATAAAATCGTGTATACAAATGTATATAAAACATGTATAAAAAAGTGTATAAAAACGTGTGTATAAAAAAGTTCACGTACCAAAACGGAACTTTAGAAAAAATTTCACGTACCAAAACGGAACATTAGAGAAAGTAGTAAACATGCCACACAGGCTTTTTTCGGTTTTATAACTTTTTCCCTGGTTGTCAGTCAAGGTTGGTGCAAATTAACACAAAACTTAAAAGTATGTTACATTAAGTGGAACAAAAAAAAAGTTCACGTATCAAAACGGAACATTTGAGAAAGTACGTTGCTATTGTACGGCTAAAACCTATAAAAAACTAAAATTATAGTTATGTTATGAAACATGTATGACAAGTTTCATCTGTCTTATGCAGATTTTACGTGAAAAATGGGAAATTCAATAAGTCGGCGATTTAATTCATTGTCATCATGTTTGAGTCTATGCTTTTTCAACTCGGTGATTAGATCTGTCATCAATTTTTCCAAACAAAAAACCATTTCTATCCCAAAATATTCATCATTAGTTGGTCTCACGGGCGTGTTTCACGAAACAATCCCTTTCCATTCCAATTCTGAGTACATAGTGTTTCGTCCAACACTCACCGCACTTGATATTCTTTTTTCTGGTCCAGGGGAGCTTTGGAATTGGAAACATCCCAAGTTTATAGATTTTCAAGCCAAGTGCGGATTTAGTGTACGTAACTCATATATTATCCCAATTAGCTCAAATGAGATCACTAGCTCGGAGGAGTACACATGTGTTGTGTCCATCAAAGACGGATGCCCCATAAAGATACATTCTTATTGTGACAAGGTGATAGATTGCCACCCTATCCCGCATTCCATGGTGGCTGCTACCCTTGGTGGTGGCAACCACCCTCTAGTGTATGATGCAGAATATCCCGATGAATCAAAATTCGAGGAGTGTCTTAAGCGTTGTTACATTTGCAGCAAAATTATCAAGCAAATGAGTAACACACCCGCGCACAAGTAAGACTATCAATCGTTTTTATGTAATAAAAACTTAAATAAATATAATCAAACATATATTGTTCAAATGTGTAAAAAGTGGTTCCCCTTCTCCCATGAAGCTTTAATTCCATGCCCGCGAACAAATGTTAAAAATACAGAAATGGAGATTTTGATGACAAGATTGGTGACGATAATGAGGTGAAAGCAACAAACAGACAATAAGACGCACAAGATTCGAAGCCGGTGAACAAAGTTTTTTTCTTGAACCCTCGCAAGTCAGATGGTTTAAGAGAAGTCATTATGTTGCGATTTTTCCGTTAATTTAGTTTTAGTTTTTAGTTCAAGGATTAAGTCAACATCGGGTAAGTTTAGTTCATGATAGACACTCCCATGAATGGTAAACCTAACCAGATTATTAATGGATAATAATGAGAATTACTCTTTTAACAATTCGTGAGTTTCACTATTTAATTATCACCGATCACACGTGTCTAAATTATGATTAGATTAACTGACTACTCAACGAGAGTCTTAATAATAAGTCGAGTGGTTCGCGTTAATATCACGCTTAACCACGTGGTAATAACGATAAAATTTGTGATTGTATGACGAAACTACTTTTTAAGTGAAGTTCTATGTTTCGAGTTTTTAACTAACATCGTTTTAACATAGTGTTAATGAACGATGTTTTGCTTTATATGAGATACAAAATTTATTGAAGTAGATTGTGTGTATGTTATCTAGATGTTGTATCATTTTCACAAAATT
Source organism: Tanacetum coccineum (assembly GCA_026074375.1). Classification (NCBI taxonomy): domain Eukaryota; kingdom Viridiplantae; phylum Streptophyta; class Magnoliopsida; order Asterales; family Asteraceae; genus Tanacetum; species Tanacetum coccineum. The sequence goes on along the minus strand of BQNB010143468.1, from coordinate 6,004 downwards.
TATTTTAGAAGTGTCTAATTTTTGGCTATTTCATCTTAAGTTTCCTTTTTTCATATGAGATGAAAACATTTTCAAAATTAAATTTACATTCAGTAAATTTATCAAGCATTGCAAATCATATATTTGAAAAAGGTAGACAAGTAAAATGAATGTAAAAGAGGAAAAAGAAATAGAATAGTTGTGTGGATATACTTCATAAATAGGTTTTTATTTTTGAAAAAATTGGATAAGTTCAAATTTATTTTACTAAATGAATGGACAAGTATTAAACAAAAGAATGAACATTGAAATATTTGTTTTGCTAACCATAACATTAATGAATTTATATATATCATATTTACACATAAAAATATTATCTTACAAACATGAATATGATGATTCAAAAAGGTATATTTTTGTTGTATCATTTCCCGTTATTTTTTTATAATTATACAATAATTGAAACATAATTCATTAAAGTTCGTAGCTAGCAAAATCATTTAAAATATTTCAAATTAAGTGTTACTCACTAAAAAAATAAAAGAAAAATACTATTAAGTCCCCTTCTTAGTGCAATTTTTGGAAAACAAGAAATGAGAAAATACACATGATGTCTTGAAAGATGGGAAACAATCTAGACAAACGCACAATGTGGAATAAAACTGTGTTAACTTTTAATTTCAATTGCATTTGGAATACATTTAGTTCAACATGCCCTCATATTTTGGTTAAATGTGCTTTTTCTAAAGTTCTCAAAGTCTAAGTTTTTGTGAGACATAAGGATAATCAAAAGACAATAAACTTGTTTTTAAATTTTAAAAAAAATATGATACTTTATTTTCTTTTACATATTCAATAAAATAGAATCTCACGATTCCTTTCTAGACCTTTCTTGAGATTGGCTGTTTACACCCAATGTGAATTTTGTGCTTGGCAATTTCCACATTAAGTGCTAGTGCAAAGTTGCCATTAGTTACATATATTATAATTTATTTCAAATGAGACTTGAAATTTGTTTTCTTGTTTTTTATTAAGTTTTGTTTAAATATGATTCTATTTGTGAATTTTGACTTTTTGCCTTGGTCAAGGGTAATTGGTTGGGGTTTGCATTGTGTTATATATTATATATATACTATCAAACGAATCCACCATATATCCACATAAGCACGTATAAGCGGAACACCGCGCACATAGATCCTATAATGCAACTATATGAAGGTTCCTAGGTTATAGTCTAGGCCAAACCACCTAGTTCTCTATAACCTTGTCTCTGATTACCACTCTGTCACATCCCGTCAACGACGGAAACACGAGAATGCAAAATAATGATCAATCATAACACAAGATACATAATAGAGAAAACTAAAATGCATTAATGAAAGTGTCATGATGACCATGAACCTCAAATCAACCTTGAGTGATGTCTCAAATCAAGAACACAGTACATAGTCACCAATTATTACAACCATAAACCCACGCATGGGTACACGCAATCTTATCCTTAATCCTCAAGAAAAGCAAATCCATAACAAACATCAAATGCAAGACTTCTCAAACAAGATTCCTACGGGATTCTCTAAAAGTCTGCTACATGCACCACAACCTTAATGATCATTTACTTCACCTGAAAATGATACTCGAAAACGTCAACAATAATGTTGGTGAGCTTGTAGGTTTGACATTAAACCCAGTTGTTGTGCCAATTATTTAAACAGTGAACAATAGTACTATATGACAGTTAAAATATGCAACAAACCCATGACTTAGCATCCTCGCTAATCATGTGCGATGACCTAGCATCCTCGCTAGTCACCAAAACCAGCATATACCAATGCTCTTGGAGCCGCAACTCCGATATCTCACTTACGCACCTAAATGGCCTACCAGCTGAAGCACTATATTAGGGTAGGACCACAACCCTTGCATGTCAAACACAGTACATGCAAGTAAAACCACAACCCTTGCCATGCCAAACACAGTACATGCAAGTAAAATCACAACCCTTGCCATGCCAAACACAGTACATGCAAGTAAAATCACAACCCTTGCCATGCCAAACACAATACATTTAAGTAAAATCACATTACATATATTCACATAGCAGTCATAAGCACATAAATTGTCTTAAAAACAAAACCATGTTTCGCACAGTTCAGAAAACAGTTCAAAACACATTTGAGTATCATTTCCCCCAAAGGAAAAACAGTAAAAAAATATGGGGCTACGAGAACTCACCTCAAGCAAGTCTTTAGCAACCAAATCTAAATCACACAAGCAAATGCAATGACGTGCGAACACGACCTAGTCCAGTTAATGTCCCATTTTAATCATTTATCTCCAAAGTAGTTTTCACGTATGATGCATGGGGGTCAGATGCTTGTTGTACGGTTATCTTAAACATTTTAGTGGTGTGATGCTTGACGACTTAACTACAACAGATACCATATCAGACCCATATCTTAGTACAATATACTTTTACTATTTACGTAAAAAGCAATATAAGTAAATATTTACAATAAATAATTATAAATATATTTCGATAAGTCCATTCGGTACACTTAGTTATCATAAATATTTCGTTTATACTATACAAAAATAAACGTTTATGTTCGCTAAACATTTTAGAAAAGTTTCGAGGAAAATTATATTTTTCGTCTTTTAATCGACTTATTAAAATAATAAAATAATAATATTTTATTATTAAAAATAAAAATCACGTTTTGAGTAAAAATTCTAAGTGTAAACTTTTTATAAAATTTAGGCATGACCCGTACGTTTTATATGACGTTTCCCATGGTTTTTAAACCTTATTTTCAAACAATTTCAAACATTTCGACACTTTCCGACCAAATTCCAAAAATCACCTTTCACGACGTTTACCAAAATGTTTTCTTAAAACGACTTTCAATATAACATCACAAGTGTATTTCACTTCCCAAAAGTTTGTCAAAATTCTCAAAATGACTAGTTAACTCTTATTGGACTTTAAGGCACAACAAGGGTCTATTAAGGTTTTTATGTATCTAATATACGTTCTAAGCCCAAACCAAAGTCCATTAGCGTATATAAGCTTAAATCAATAAGTAATAAAGTAATCCGGACACTATAAACCCTAAATAAGCCATGGCTCACATAGGGCTTATTGGGCCGTAAGCCCATAAGCTCCAAAGCCTAATTATTAGGCTTAAAAATAAGCTAATAAGCTACGTATCGTATTTGTTTATCACCATAAGCTATAATAATAGTCCCCAAAAATACGACATACAAGGTAAATAGTCAAAGAACACCTTCCTTGTGTTTCCATTTCCAACCATGAGCATATAAGCCTAAAATAAGCTCATTCGAGCAAAAAAATAAGCCCAAATAAGCCACATACAAAATAAGCTACATAGAAAATATATGTTTTTCAACCATCACGACCACAATATCAAAAATAAAAGAACCTTATCCTTGTTTCATTTTATTCGAACCCTAAACGCACCCTAAGCAACCATTTTTAACCTTTTCGCTTTCGATTATAAACGATTGGGCCGTACAACTAACATCTATGCATCACTAATAACCCAAAAGGACAAGTAAAAATTAAATTTGAAAGACTTACAAAAATCGTCTTCAAAATAAATTTTGACGCTAATCGGACAACCCAAACGTTGTTTAAATGCTAACCCGTGCACTAGAATCAACCCATAAATTTTGACGCGAACCGGACAACCCAAACGTTGTTTAAATGCTAACCCGTGCACTAGAATCAACCCGGAAGTACCCAAACTCTCATGTTTTTGTTCAAATTTTGAAAAATATAGTGTGTGTGTGTTCTAGGTCGGGCGAAAACAAGAGAGGAGAAAGAAACAAGTGTGTGAATGAATACAATGAATGTGTGCTTTTGCTTAAGTTATAAGCATATATGGGTACAAAGATGGACCACTCTTGTTAAAATAATGTCTCATTGTCTCCCTTGTGGTTTGAACCGTCGGCTAGGGTATCCTAGGGGCTCAGGGTGCCTTAATTTTGTGTCGGGTTCACGTAAAACTCAAAAATCATGACCGTACAATATTTCTCGAAGTTACTTAGTATGTTTATTCAACTTAAAAATACTTTTCCAATAACTTAGAGTATTTACTTGACATATTTCCATATTAGACCTCCCAAAACTCATTTGGACATTAACGAACGTGTCGGGACTCGTTTTTTGGCATTTCTTAAAAATTCACGGGTCAACCACCCGGAACATAAATAACATAATAATACCTTCTAAAAAGGATTATTATACACCATATAACCATAATTCACCTCAATCTCGTAAATTCACCACCGTCAACAAGGTACAATATTCTAAATAAACTGGCAAACGTCAAATAGTCAAAGGACTAAATTAGAATATTCAAAACACAAAAAGGGCGAGGGTTACATTCTAACCCCCGAAATTTGACTACTTATCAGCACTAAACAGATGCGGGTACTTAAGTTTCATTTGATCTTCACGTTCCCACGTGAATTTAGGCCTATTCCACCGAACCTTGACGATGGAAATTCTACTCTGCTTAAGCTTCTTGAACTCTCTTTCCAAAATTTCTACAGGCTCCTCCACGAAATTCAACTTAGCATCTACTTGAATCTCATCCAAAGGCACTTGCGGTGTTGGATCAGCCAAACACTTCTTAAGGTTCGACACGTGAAACGTGTCATGAACACCATTCAACTCCTCAGGTCAATTGCTAGCTTGATCGCAAAGGAAAAAATAAAATAAACACAGTCACATCCTTTCCTTATTTTCAACACTAAGGTCAAGTGAGTCCACAAGTTTTAAAAAATCCTTAAGGTATTTATTTGGATCTTCGGACCTGAGTCCATGGAATGCACATCCGTTTTGCACCAATCGAATGGTGTCGGATCACAGAGGCGCCACATTTTCTCCTTCGCGGAGCTCAGTGGTGTTTCGATAGCCCTCGTGGCTTGGTCGAGAATAATCTCTTAAATTACGGGGTTGATTTTCGTCTCCCATAATGGTTAACGAAAAAGAAATTACAAAACAAAGGAAACAAAGAAAATATAGACTACGAGAAAACTAACCGAAAAAGAAAAACAAAATCTCACTTGATAAGAATCTAGTAAGTAGACCTAAGCTAGATTAAATATGAAACCTAGACTATTCCCTGGCGGCGGCGCCAAAAACTTGATGCGGATTGTTGCAAATGCAAAAGTTTCACAATCCTCATAGGCATAGTACATAACCGTTGTAGTGTAATATAGGCAAGACTCGGGGGGTTATTATCATTCTCTAGGGAAATAGTTTGGGTAGGCTCGAATTGTACGTTACTAAGGTCTAAGTATTAAGGGAAGACTATTTTTGTTTATTTATAATTTTTGAAAGCAAGTAAAATATCAGATTTTGAATAGTGGGTTAATTAAACTACATCTACTCCTAAATCTATTCTAATTATGCAGAAAAGTAAATTCATAGAAAACTTGTATTGTTAAACAAACGTGCTCACCTAATGATGCACTAATCCCTAGTTACTCTCTAATTCTATTGACCGTCACCCTCGTTAGTGTAGTGTGTAAGTATTCCCCTAATTCAGCAGTGGGTTGGTCAAGTCCGCATTCTACGTGACAACCTAGTCGGGCCTTACCTGTCAGACATGCTCCCTCTTAATAGTAAATTCGTGTGCACAAAATACTTAATTCGGAGTCCACCCAAAGGTGATCTAGATATGAAAATCTAATCACATGTATCCTCTAACCTAACCATGTTTTCCTAGATGTCTTTGCTATGATATGAAGATCAAATAGCTAGTTTTCTAGAGCCTAACATGCACACCACTATCAAGAAGCAATATAATAGAGATTATAAACTAGGTTTCATGCAATCATAAGCAAACACTAATTATATTTAGCCAATCATGTCAATTAAAAGCGAAGAATAATGAATCAAATAACACATAGCATATTGGATGATTAAAAGGGTAAAAGAGCTTTACTTCAATTGAACATGGAGTAACAATGAGTACAAAAGTGTTAGAAAACC
>BQNB010143465.1:4435-16989 GCA_026074375.1 Tanacetum coccineum | reverse complement strand
CGGAGATTTATCAAAGATTTCTCGAAGATTGCAAAGTCTTTGACTGAATTAACCCAGAAAAACAAGAAGTATATCTGGGATGAAGATCAAGAGTCGGCTTTCCAATTACTAAAACAGAAGCTTTATGAAGCTCCAATCTTAGCATTACCAGAAGGAAATGATGATTTTGTTATTTATTGTGATGCATCCCATCAAGGTCTGGGAGCAGTGTTAATGCAAAGAGAGAAAGTTATTGCATATGCATCCCGACAACTCAAACCTCATGATGAAAACTATACCACTCATGATCTCGAATTAGGAGCAGTTGTGTTCGCTCTTAAAATCTGGAGACACTATCTCTATGGCACAATGTGTACGGTTTTCACCGATCACAAAAGTCTTCAAGATATTCTTAATCAAAAAGAATTGAACATGAGACAACGTTTTTGGTTAGAATTACTCGCAGATTACGATTGTGAGATTCGTTATCACCTGGAAATGAAAATGTTATGGCAGATGCCTTAAGCCAAAAGAAACGAATCAAACCACTCCGAGTTAGATCATTAGTTATGACCATTCATCCAAACTTACCCTCAAAATTTCTTAAAGCTCAAACCGAAGCACTCAAAGAAGAAAACATCAAGGCTAAAAACTTACGAGGAATGGATAAAGCATTTGAAATACGTCCTGATGGAACTCGTTGTATTAAGAACCAAAGTTGGTTACCACTTTTTGGTAATTTGAGAGACTTGATCATGCATGAGTCCCATAAATCAAAATATTCCATTCACCCAGGTTCTGACAAGATGTATTAGGACCTTAAAAAACTCTATTGGTGGCCTAACATAAAGGCAATCATCACTGAATATATTGGCAAATGTTTAACATGTTCTAGAGTTAAAGCAGAATGTCAGAAGCCATCCGGCTTACTGGTTCAACCAGAGATTCCTATGTGGAAGTGGGAAAGAATCCTAATGGATTTCATCACAAAACTACCTAAAACATCAAACGGATATGACACAATCTGGGTCTTTGTCGATCGCCTTACCAAATCCGCACACTTCATCCCTACCCAAGACACAGATAGTATGGAAACCCTTACAAGGTTGTATATCAAAGAAATAGTCACCTAGCATAGAGTGCCAATATCTATCATCTCGGATCGTGACAGTCATTTCACATCCAGATTCTAGAAATCATTACAAAGTGCTTTGGGCATTACAAAGTGCTTTGTGTACTCAATAGACATGAGTTAAACAGCATTTCATCCTAAGACCGATGGACAAAGCGTGTAAGTGACCATTGCTAAACACCGTCGAAGACCTGACTATTCGAAGCATGTTATTATACATTGGTTGAAAAAGGAAAGGAAAGACACTTACCATTGGTAGAATTCTCATCATAATAAAATATACCATGGCAGTAACAAGGGCATGGCACCAATTCGAGGCCACATTTATGGTCGAAAAGTCAGATCACTCTGTTTGCTGAGGCTCGAAGTTGGAATGTTCACACTTTACAGGACATAGAAATAATCCATGGGAAACAACTAAAAAGGATAATAGCAAATGTCGAGCAACCGCATGCTAGCTTCGAAGAGACTGTGGCAAGAAGTTAATGCCAATATACGACGAAATCCCTTTAGAATTCAAGTTGGAGTATTGAGTGTTATGTTTGAAAGTACTGGCCACGTTAAGGTTTATCCGATTTAGAAAACAAGGAAAGCGTAAAACCCCCGGTACAATGAAACCAATCTTAATAATCCTTAATGAACGTATATTGCCCAGTGGCAGTACAACAAGAGCTCCTGAAGACTCTAGTGAAAGTCCCACAGTAACTTTTCACATTTCTAATCTAAAGAAATGCTTATCTGATGAATCCCTTTTCATTCCAATGAAAGAGCTTTGGCTTGATGACAAACTCAACTTTGTGGAAGAACCAGTGGAGATTATGGATCGAGAAGTCAAGCAATTGAAATAAAGTCGTATTCCTATAATTAAAGTAAGATATAACTCTAAAAGAGGACCAAAATTTACATAGGAACGCGAAGATCAAATTCATGCTAAGTATCCACATTTGTTTTCAAAACATCACGCATGTCATCCAACCAAATCTCGGGATGAGGATTTCTTTGCAAAGGAGGCGGGAAACTATATACAACCCGTAATTTTCGATCAATGGTAAATTATCCATCTAATAAATATAGATGCACTTGTAATACCAAGCATTCAGAGTAATATCACCTTTTAGAGGGAAAGTGTTGCTTTATCCTTCATTATCAACTAACTATGCATCCAAATAAAACGAGCTCACGAAACCTAATATCAATGCCATTAAATCGTATGTTTATATAATTTTAAACATCCTAATATGTCAAGGTATATATCTTTAATATCATTTTTAACTCAATACATTAATCATTTTAACATACTTTCAAAAAGTTATTCAAAATCAAACATTAAACGTTAACGTTGACATCCAAACCCTAATTACATTTGTAAAGTAGGGGGCATTATAAATGAATGTACAAGCCCTAGAAGCATAATGTAATATTTAAGAGTAACAAATACAACAACATTTGAATATCTATTCCCTCCAGAAGTCAAGTTACACACTTTCAAAGCTCAGTGTATAAGTCAATCATACTAGAAAGTCAAACTCGGTCATTTAACTATCCTAAATCACTTTGTGTTTCCCTTACCACAAGGTTTAACACAAGGTACAAGGCACTGTAAGTGCATGAATTTTAAACTTAAACCTGAACCCTAATTCATACTAAACCCTAATCTAAAACCTTAAACCCTAAAAACAAAAGCCTGGACCCTAATTACACTCTCAACTAAAAACTAAACCCTAAACCTAAAACTAAGCCCTAAACCTTATCATAAAGCAAATCATCAAATACTTACACTATTCTTTAAAACCTTAATCGATATCCCTTAATCCTAACCTAATCCACACTTTTGAAACCTTAACCTAACCCTGAAATGAAAAACCAACCCGGTCAGGCCATTTTCTTTCCATTTTGACCCATTTTTACTCCTAAGCTAGCACCCTAAAACCTCAAGCACCTCTATGACTCACCAAGAAGCCACCCAAGTAGCTTACAAGCACCTCCATCATCTCCTTGTAAGCTACTTGCAAACAAAAACCTCCTTGTCACCCTTGTTTCTAGCCGTGGCCTCCAAAACACCATTCCACATCTTCATGGCTAGTTCTAGCCTTCCATAATCATCCTACTAGCCTCTCTTACTCACCTCAACTAGATAGGACACTTATCAAACCCTTAGGTGCCAAGAAAACTTAGCCACCAAGTGTTTTCACCCCTATATATACGCATACATACACTACACATTCATTCATCCCTCAAACTCATCTCATACACTCAAATGGAGTTCTAACCTTTCCATAGCAGCAAAAGAAGATCAAGATAAGTCTCTAAGCTCAAAATAGAATCCAAGAAGCAAGAAAAACGAAGTCTTGAAGCCATTTCTAGGCGTACGAGTCATAAAAACCCATTTTGACCCATTTTAGCTCAAGTAAGCCTAATATCTTGCTCCATAAGCTTATATTTTGTATTAGAATATTCATAATACTCTTAATATCATATATAAACTCTTGTTTGAAGCTTTGAATCCTCAAACCCATGTGTTTTTTATTAACGGGACCTAAAAATGACACGTTTTGATATTCTAGCTAACTAATCCTTTTTCTAGACTTTTATTGCATTAGAACATCTTATTTTAGCTTATTCTAATAAGCTATAACCTGAAAATATCATTTGGAATCTTAAAATAAGATTACATGGCTTTTTGGACTTGTTTTGCAAATGTTTCCATGCATAGGGGTATATATCATAACTTTCTTAAACTTATAACTGAAGGGGCTGAAAATGTAATTATTCTAAAGTTATAACTCTAAGGACCTATTTTGCTAAGTTTCAAAGTTAAAGGTTTAAATTATATATATTTTATATATAGGCAAGGACTAAAGTTTGAAAAAGTTATAAAGCCGATTATAATTAGCTAATTTTGCCAAACTAGAAAAAATATAAAATAAAATATTTTTTTATAAATTAAAAAAATATATATTAATATTATCAAACTCGATTTATTAAAACCCTGGACACATTTATCGTATTCATATCAAAAATCGGACACCTTATTTCTGTTATATTATTTAACATAATTTATCAACTAACCTTTGAAGAAACTTACCGAATCTATCGTATCATGTTACTAGGAATTCATATGAAGTTTTCATTTTATTTATTGTTTGACGGAGTTGGCCAGGGTTTACGAATTTAATGTCCCTGGCTCGCTCAAACGATACACACATGGCCTCTTGATTAATGATAGCCCAAAACAGCAATACAATATTTCCATAATTTAATAAATTCAAAGATATATGATTAAACATTATGAAGTTTTGAAACAAAAAATAATCACATATTACTTGACATATCACCCACGGGTTGCGTGGCAAAGCCGTTTACTTCACTTGATATGCTTTTTTTTGCATCAATCAGATTTCCCTATAACAATTAAGTAAGTTCATAGCCACACTTTTAAATCTTCTATATTCATAAACCCGTGAGAGAGGATACTGCTATAACTATTGAATCCAATTTTTGTTCTTAATGTAGCTGCTATCCCTTGCTAAATTATTACATCTGTTGTCTAAGTCCCTTTATGCCAAAAGACCCCCACCATCATGGACCATTAACTACTTGTTAGTGAACGCGAATACTGTGAATAGATCTATTGGGATTGACGAATCCCGTTTTTGTTAACCGGATAGGTAACCAAATGCACTATATTTGAAACTCATAGGTATATGGCAATTACCTACACAGGGGCCATTATATTTATATATATCATTTTTGAATATATACACTATCATTTGAGTGGCCATGAGCTTAACGCAATATACTATTTTCCATAATAATTGTACGCATTGCAATTATTACACTTATGGGTGTATAACAACGTAACCCACTCTTATGATGACTTGTATTCACACTATTTATTGTAAACCTATGAATTTCACTCAACCATTGTGTTGACCTTTTTAGCATTTTATCTCAGGTAACTGAACATCTTATGGCACAGAGTGGCATGAACTTGAAGATGGCTAAAATGTTATCATTCAAACTTTATGTTTTCATGTAGATTTTTGGGACCTCTGTTTGTAAAACTCTGATGAATAAATGAATGATAACTAAATTTTCCAAAACGTCTCTTTTTATGAGTCGTTTTCTATGATTATGACTGTTGTATTATAAAATAATACCCCAGATTAGCTTCCGCTGCTATATGTAAAAAATGGGGGTGTTATATAAGTCTTAAGAATGATATGCCGCCTCGAGATAAGTAATCATTGCACTAAATAAACCAACATTCTAATCGAATTAATAATGGCTAATACAGTTTTCTTATATTTGGTTCGACCACTCTTCTATCTTCTGCTAATTTGCCTGCGAGTGTTTTAGTGTCTTGAATTGATTTTAGTCACCATAAAACCCGTACCAGTCTCTCAGACTGAAAAAACCCCTCTCTTATCCAATAGATTTAGGATTAACTTAGGTTTAGCATATGTTTAACATAGAATATAACTAACATAGATTAGATAACCAAAATATTAATAAATTGTAAAATTGTTTCTCGCTCTTAGTGATCGACACCCTACTTACCACGAAAATATCATCGATTGGGTACACTGACCGTTAAAATGTTGTTTTTGGTTAAGTCGGCAAAATATAAATTTAAAACTTGAAATCATAAAATTATACACCACACAACGACACATTAAGTTTTTGGCGCCGTTGCCGAGGAGTGAAAATTTAATCTTGATTTTTATTTGATATTTTGGTTTTTAACATTAGATTAAATCTAACACTTAGGATTAGTGTAATTTAGTTTAGTGTACAATTCTGTATAATTTTGTATATTTATGTATTAATTACTTGTATATTTGTTAGTTTAGTTGTTTGTGTGTTTTAATTGTTTTCATAATACACTGTTCTGGTTGATAAACCGATACGGCGTATCCACTTCTATTGGATATGGAATATCCAACTTTCTGTCCAATACATCGTATTCATTCAACAGATTAATACGGCGTATTCAGTCCTATTGAATACGACATATCGATCATCTGATACAGAATCAGAAGCCTTGAAATTAGAATTAGATTTCTGTGCCTAATTTTTCTATCTTTCTTCAGAGCAAATCCTGCTGATATTTTTACACTTGTTACAGATCATACTTATCAGAGCTAGTTGATTGAAGAAGATACGGTGAACAAGGAAACAAAACCAACCACGAAAGAATTTGCAACTAATGACCAAGCAAATTATTATTCTGGAATTATAGTTATTAAGGTGAACGGAAAGAATGCCTATGGGCTGAAAGGAAAATTCCTTGATGATTTGCACAATAATGCCTTTAGTGGAACTAATGGAGAAGACGCGGTCGAGCATATCGAATACTTCCTCAGAATTGTTGACCGAATTGATTTACCCAATGTAAACCAAGATAAACTCAGAGTTGTTGTTTTCCCAATTTCATTGGTTGGAGATGCATGGAGATGGTTTGATAAAATTAAAGGATCAATTACTAGTTGGTTTGATTTAACTGCTAAAGTTTTTGGAAAATACTACCCGCCTTCTCGCACTGTGAAAGTTCAAAAACTGGTTGGCCTCAAAGTTTATGAACTATAAGACGATTGATATATTCACTAAAGGAGCTTTGTGGGATTATTGAAAATTGGGAAGTGACGAAATTGATCCAACGAATGAAGAACCTTCCAATCTTGAGGAAACTAATCACAATGATGAACAAGAAATCGGTGAAATATTTAGGATTGAAACAAACATGTTCGATTATGAAACATCGATGTGCGAAAAATTTAAAGAGTTCAATTACCTACTTAAGATAGATCCGGATTTCCTTACTAAAGACATCGAAGGATTTAAGACTTATGAGGATTATAAGGATGACTGTATTTACGAATGGAACAAAGATATACAATGGGTGCATGAGAAACCATAGATTGATAACGGAGTATGGGAAGAACCGAAACTAGTCAAACATGATTGCAAGCCTTTCAATTATAAAACTGGATGTTCAAAATGGCCAACTTGTAGTTGGAGAAATGATGGATACTTTAATGGAGGAAACTTTCCTGGAGCTTACATTATTGGAAACTCACTCTATTATCAGGATTATAAATGGTACGAAGCATTAGAGGATGGCGAACTAAAACAAGAAGCTTTAAGAAATAAGGGTATCATGAAAGGATTAATCAATGAAGATGATGAGTCAAGTGATGAAGGTTGGAGAATTTAGGACAACTTTAAAAATACCAATGGAGATCGTAGTGAATGGGAATATGAGAATGAAGATGGAGAGAGTGAAGAACATAAGTTATGTGGTAATGAAACTCGAGAGCTGCCAGTTTGCCAAATTGAAAGATATATGATGATCAAGTATTCATTTGGAGATGACGAAAAGTACATTGCTATAAAGAAAGATGAGTACGACGATTTTACAAGCACTAGTGAAGAGGCATGCCGAGCATACCAAGAAATCTTTCAAATGATGGACGAAGGATGGATGGTAACCAGAGACGAGTAAAAGGAAGCTAAAGAACAAGTCTAACTTAAAGACTTCATTGTAAAAAAAGTGCTTCTCGGGAGACAACCCGGATTATTTATTTATTTTATCGAGTCTGCCTTCCCAGACATCAATACAGTATATCCGCTCCATACCATACAGCGTATTGATTATCTGAACGTTATCAGTCTTTATTTTATGCACTTTAAATATTATTGTCAGTTCTTTCCATGCGGCGTATTCATGCACATGATACGGCGTATTCGGCAGACTGACTCGTATTTAGATACTTTTTACAGGTCTCTATACGGCGTATTCCAGTTTATGGATACGGCGTATTAGTCTCCTGTACAGTTTATTTAGTTTATCTAAATTAACCGTAGGTGTCGAGATAGGAATGCAATGTTTTTCCTATATTTTATACAGGACCTCGTGAAGAGAAATCGACGAATATTGGTAGATAACTTACAAATCTTAATTCTTGAAGTGTTAGAGTCTTGAAAACTCAAGACGGCTGTTCAACACGAATTCTTGCTCAATAAATCTACATAGAGAATCTATCGAGCAAATATCAGGGGAGTTTCTCATTTTAATTCTTTTTAAATTTCTGATTTTAATGTTTTATCTATACAACGAGGACGTTGTATTATTCAAGTGGGGGATGGAAATTAGAATGTATACTTGTCCTATTTTTCACATCAAATTGCTTAAATTATGTTCAAATTTAAAATTAAAATTTAAAAAAAAATTCAAGCATTACTTTTTATTTAAATCACCTGTTAGCACATAACTCTGTACAAACAAACCTGTATAATATTATAGAGGATTTAACCTTAATAAAAGTGGGGGGGAGGGGGGTGGTGGTGTAAAAAAAAAAAAAAAAAATAACTAAACTAAAATAAATATAAAAAAAAATATACAAAATAAAAGTAAAAAAAATAAGGTAAATAAAAAAAGAAAAGTAAAATGTTTGAGGGGGGGTTGTGGTGTGGGAAAAAAAATAAAGGATGGGGGGGGGGGTGGTCGTGGTGGGGTAGGGGAGTGGGGGTTGAAAATTACTAATATATCAAACCCGACAAAAACCACCGCAATCCGCCTAGCGACTCAGCAGGGGTACGGAGAGTAGTCCATACCCCGCCACCCGGAACTTAGGAGGTGCCCATGAGGGGCCAGCCCCCCACACCCCAACCCCCCCCTCACTTCACACCCCCTAAACAAATTACGCTAACATCAATAACAACACCCGCCACAAACCACACGACCCACAATAACCCTCCAACCCCCCAAACCATCAAACAATACACCACTACAATATGGGTGTTATCCCGACCCCCCCCATAAAAATTCTAAACTCCAACCACTAAAAAACACCCCATACTCTACACAAACCCACCAACAACCAAACGAACCCCAGCCCCCCTACACACTCCCAACCAAACCATCCACTCTCCCCCCGCCCCACCCCATCCCCCGCAACCCCCCAACCCCCCTCCCCACCCACCAAATTTAACACCCCACCGCCCCCCTCCCACCCCCCTCACAAGCCTCCCCGCGCTCCCAAACAACGACCACCATCCCTTACACCCCCCACCCCGCCACCCACCCCCACTTGTAAGAAGAATTGTTTTATAAAATCTTTTGTATCCAAAGCCCCCCCCCACCCCCCCGTCCCGAAAACCCACGACCACCACACCCACCTCCACCACCCCCCCCCCATCCCAACCGCACCCCAACCTCAATCCCACTCCCCCCCCACCACCACACACCCCCCACAACACCCACCCCCCCCGACCCCAAACCCCCCCCCCCCCCCCCAACCCCACCCACCCATTATTGAAACACCCACCCACCCCACCACCCACCCACAGGACCCCCCCACACCCCCCCAACCCCCCCACCCCAGCACGATCACAAGGAAATTTAAGACAAACCCCACCAATCCCACCAACCCCAGCACCTCGCACGCCCGCCACCCTCACCCCTAACCCAACCTCCCCGCCAACCCCCAACCAACCCCCTCCCCTCCAGCACCCCCCGCCGAAATTTTCTAAGGAAAAAAGAGTCGTAGGGTGCCCGCCACCGCACTACCCACACCCCGCACCCCCCCCACAAACTCCCTAACCCCACCTTAGACTCCCATGTGAAACCCCCTCAATCCACCCCCCACAGCGATATGCCAGATAATTTAGGACGCCTAACGACCCAAGCTAGGATAATCAAATCTCTCACACCGAGTCAGCTACTAAGTAAATAAGTCTAAAGAAACATGTTACAGAATGTGTCCCATAAACTTGCCAACCCCCCAAACAGCCTATTAAGACTGAAGTTAAACAACTAGCCTACAGCTGTGTTAGTTAAACCCACATATAACCCTTAGTTAAACTC
Organism: Tanacetum coccineum; assembly: GCA_026074375.1. Lineage (NCBI taxonomy): Eukaryota > Viridiplantae > Streptophyta > Magnoliopsida > Asterales > Asteraceae > Tanacetum > Tanacetum coccineum. The sequence continues at coordinate 7,009 of BQNB010143465.1, read as the reverse complement.
TCACTATAAAGAGTAAAAATACCCATATAACAACCCCATAGATGCCAAAACATTAGGACTAACACCCACAATTTTGTTTTGTATACACCTTGTTAACAACTAACCTGCCCAGTTAAATTAAGTTTAGTTTACAGTTCTATTTTCTACAGTGAAAAGACTTTACCAACAACAGTTGCTAGTTGCTTAAAGTGTAAAGTATGTATTTCTCGAGTCTTGTGTCATTTTCTATCTTTGGTACGGTTGGAAGAAATTTGCACATCGCAAATGGGAATGTATAAAGTAGTTAAAACTCATGTATTTTTACTACCATCACAATTATTGGTACGTCCGAAGAATGAAGAATTACCGAAGAAATTATCCGGAATTATTATGATCGTGAAGATGGTGAAACTACGCTGAGATTCGTAGTTAGTTGTATGTTAAAAAAAATTCAAAAAAATTAGAAGAATCGCAACAAAAAAGAGAAGAAAAGTTTGAAGATAATCATTTCGCAAAAGTATTACCGAAGGAATTATATAAAAGATCGATTATTTGTTGATACGTCTTATAAGTCAACGATGTAGAGTATTGTATAAAGTGGAAGATATCACCACTTACCTTGTAAAGTATGTAAAGTATGGGATGATTGGGAAGTTGAGCATCACAGGAACGCCATCTTTGGTTGTTGTTTTTTATCTATGATCAAGACGTGTGTAAATAGTTGTGTCTTTATCATGGTAACAGTCAGGAAAAAATGTCTAACAACTTGTATTTTAGACTTAATCTATTTGCTTCATAATTTTTATTTAACAACAATTTATTTCCCTTTAAAATCATTAACCATGGGTTTTACGTGAATGAAGATGTGTACGAACATGCATGTCTATTCCGTCGTTACGGCCATGTATGCATGCTTCATATGCCTTGTTGGTTTATTACTATTGCTGAAAGTTAGAAGATCCCTACCCTATATCATTCTTCATCCTAACCCTTGGTTAACGCGAATAAGGATGTGATCAAACACGCATGTCTATTCCATCGTTACGGCCATGTATGTGTGCTTCAGCTGCCTTGTTGGTGTGGTACTTTTGGTAAAAGATTATAGAATGATCAACCCTAAACCTTATAATAAAAACCCATTTTACCTTTATAAACTTGTTACTCCTTAGCTCTAGTGGTGGAGATGTGTATCCTTGCCAAGCTTATGATAGAATACTCGTCACGACCGAGCAATTGAGCGAATTAGTTACATGTTACCACATAGATTAGTTGAGTGATTTGAGTGTTTTCATCTACCTATTTCGTGAGGTGTTTGGTTGTGTACTTGTAATAGATCAAATAAATGCTTAAACGGAAAAATCCTTAGGGATACATTTTTGTAAACTTCTAAAGGCTACTTGAGGACAAGTAGGATTCAAGTGGGGGGATATTTGATGACATCAAATAACGTCACTTTTATAGCATCATTTATCCCATGTAATTAACCCATATTGTATAATTATTGCAAAGAATTGTTACTTAATTGTTTGTATTTGAGAATTGCAATAATTATGGAGTACTTGGTGAAGATTAACTAAAAGAAACGCATTCTGGAGCTTAAACGAAGAAATATGAAGATTACTGATTCTGACATATCAATACGCCGTATCCATCTAGGAAGATACGGCGTATCTGTGCCTACACTTCACTGAAGACAACAAAGAAACAAAGATCAATACACCGTATCCAGAAATATCCTATACGCCATATTCAAAATATAGAAGGTGAATATTCTGGAAGATATTGAACGTGGTCCTTACTCCAAGAATCCCCTGATACGCCGTATCGAAGACATTTGATACGCCATATTAACCTGATTCCAGCCATTATAAATAGAAAACTCAAAAACGAGTTTTAAGTGTGCTAAATCATACTCTTGATACCTAAACCATAAAAGTCAATTTTCAAAAGAGAAGAAGAGCAGAAGAGTTCGAGCAACGTTATTAATTCTATAGGAGACAATGTATAACTCCATATACTCTTGTAATCGTTTAGTTTTTGGTATCATTCATTAACTTGGCTAGTTTACCTTGGCTAAATAATTACTTTTGTATTGATTATGACGTTTGAAGGTTAATACCTTTGGGTATTAGCCATTGTTATGAAGATCTGAATGTTTGGTTTTGTTCATCTCAATTTTTTAATTTAGCGTTGAATGCTTATTTATGTTTATCATCATACTTGTTTACGTGCTTTTGCATGCGACCTATCATACAACTAGATCTAGTGATACGGACCAAGTAATCTAGATGCCGGGATGGTTCTTCATGTAGTGATTTATACATCTAGACCAATAGGATCACAATTAATGACCTATCTTTGCCTTTAAATTAGTGAGCTTAGTTGGACCGGTATGTGACCCTTGGGATCAAGGAGTACGTTCTAATTAATTGGTAAAGACTTGGTTAGTGGACTACTTGTGTATAAATATTCCTTAAGTAGTAAGTGGGTAAAGTCTCTATGAGCTAGGGTTTAATTGTGACACCCCCAAATTTATAACGCAACGGAATACAATATTGGGGTGCTACTTCATAATATAAGTTCACGAGTCACGGT
>BQNB010143464.1:0-16990 GCA_026074375.1 Tanacetum coccineum | reverse complement strand
GGTTTCATGCAATCACAAATGAATACAATAAGGGGTTTAGCCAAGCATGTTAAAGGTAAAGCAAGAACAATAAAGAATCTATCAACAAGACATATTGAATGATTAAGATAGTTTTACTTGATTAAAACATAAATTGAAGGAGGTGCAATAGGGTTTTGAAGCCTTAAAATCGTCCTAATAAGCTGCCAAACGAACTAGGGTTCGTCCCCCTTTTTTACTCTAAAGTTACACACATAAAACCCTAATTTCGGGTCTATATTTATAAGAATATCGATGTGACGGCGTCGCGTTTTAATCGTGACGCCGTCATAAAGTAGAATCTTCTGGATCCAAGTTGAGTCGGTGCGGACTGACGCCGGTAAGAAATGTTGTGACGCCGTCACTAGATGTAGTGTGACGACGTCGTGTATATATGGTGACGCCGTCTCCAGCCTGCTGAGACTTTAAATCTTGAAGAGTCTTGGTGTTGATTTGTAGTCTTGTCCATTTCTTCTCTAAATGAGCCCAAGTCATGTGTATTTCCTCCAAATGCTAAATACCTAAAAAGGAATGATTAAGTACCTATTTTGAGCATAAATGCACGATTTAGGGGGTTAAATGACCCCAAAAAAGTATATAAAAGGACACCTCATCATAAATCCACTATATCAAATACTCCATCGTCTTCTAGATCTTTTGCAGCTCGTAGAGATAATTTTATTCATCGTCGACTCTGGGTGCTCAAAGTACATGACAGGAAATCTCAATCTTCTAAGTAACTTTGTGGAGCAATTTCTGGGTACGGAAAGTTTGGAAATGATCAAATTGCACCGATTCTTGGTTATGGAGATCTGATTCAAGGAAATGTCACTATCAAGAGGCTTTAGTACGTCGAAGGGCTGAATCACAATTTATTCTCCGTTGGTCAATTCTGTGATGCGGATTTGGAAGTTGCTTTCGGAAGTCTACATGTTATATTCGTGATTTGAAGTGAAATGCTCTTCTTATAGGTTCTCGTGGCATAGATCTTTACTCCATCACTCTTCAAGATACATCTACTCCCAATACAATTTGTTTAATGGCTAAAGCTTCATCGTCACAAACGTGGTTATGGCATCGTCGTCTTTCACATCTAAACTTCGATACCATCAACTTGCTTTCGAAGTATGATATTGTGACTGGCCTTCCCAAATTGAAATTCGTCAAAGATCATCTTTGTTCTTCTTGTGAGTTGGGGAAAGCAAAACGTAAGTCTTTCAAGACTAAAACTACCCCAAGCTTAAAGAGACGGTTACAAATTCTACACATGGACTTATGTGGTCCCATGCGAGTAGAAAGTATTAATGGAAAGAAATATGTTCTCGTAATTGTTGATGACTATTCCAGATATATTTGGACTCACTTCTTGAGTTCCAAAGACGAAACACCAGAAGTTCTCATCGATTTCCTCAAACTTGTTCAAAGAGGACTTCATGATCAAGTAAGAACAGTTTGAACTGGCAAAGGCATAGAATTCTTGAATAAAACTCTTCATGCATACTTTGCAAAAGATGGGATTAAACACCAAACTTCAACTGCTCGAACACCTGAACAAAACGGCATTGTCAAAAGATGAAATTGTACTCTTGTTAAGGCTACTTGAACAATGCTAAGCGCCGCTAAAGTTCCTTTGTTTTCTGGGCTGAAGCAATTGCAACAACATGTTTTACTCAGAACCGTTCACTTGTAATTCCTCGACATGAGAAAACACCTTATCACATCATCAATGGCCGGAAACCGTCTGTTAAGTTCTTTTACATTTTTGGCTCTCTTTGCTACATCGTCAGAAATGGTGAAAATCTTGACAAAATAAAGGAAAAAGGTGATGCATGTATTTTTCTAGGGTATTCTACTAAATCAAGAGCTTATCGGGTATATAACAAGAGAACAAGAGTGATAGTCAATACCATTCATGTTAACTTTGACGAATTGCCTCAAATAGCGTCAGATCACGTTAGTTCTGACCCCGTTCCACAATGTCCGACAACGGCACTTGAACAAGACAGTTTAAGTCCCGGCCCCCAAAGTCAACAAAATGTTCAACAAGCAGTTGAGACAGTAACAATGTCAAATGCGCTGGATTTGCTATTTAGTCTTATGTTCGATGAATTACACAATGAAACTACTCCAGTTGTGTCAAAGTCTTCTGTTATACCTTCTGCTGATACACTTGATCAACATCAACAACACAGCACAACTACATCTACTTCAATAACCGTTGCTGCAGATATACCTCCATTGATCATTCAAACAACACCTAAAACTACAAATCAAGCATCAACTCAAGCACCAACTGTCACTGCTATTGAGAACATTAATCAAGCATAAACTAATATAGAAAATGCATATGTTGAAGAAGATGATTTATCAACATCTTTAGTACACCGATACAAGAACGAGGGGAGACATCGTCTCGTTATGTTGACTCGTCAAGCATGCATACATTCTATCAACGACATCCCTTTGAACATCGTTAGACAAAAGATCATCCGTTAGAACAAGTCATTGGAAATCCTTCTCAATCAATTAGAACAAGACGTCAGCTAGAAACAGATGGCGAGATGTGTAAGTTCGCACTCGTCGTGAGTCAAACCGAACCAAAGAACATCAAAGAAGCCATGGCTGATTCTGCATGGATTGAAGCGATGCAGGAGGAAATTCACCAATTTGAACGACTAGATGTATGGGAATTAGTCGACGGACCCTTATGTAAAAATGTCATTAACATGAAGTGGCTCTGGAAAAACAAACGTGATGAGGAGAATATTGTAAATCGCAACAAAGCTTGTCTTGTAGCTAAGGGATACAGCCAGCAGGAAGGAATTGAGTTCGAAGAGTCATTTGCTCCAGTTGCTCGATTGGAAGCTGTCCGGTTATTAGTTGTGTATATTGTACACAAATCATTTCAAGTATACCAGATGGACGTCAAGACAACATTTCTTAACGGACCTCTGAAATGATTCGTAGAGGTCTATGGACCTCTGAAGTATACCAAATGAAATGATTAGGTCTACGGACCTCTGAAGTGTACATCAATCAGCCAAATGGTTTCGTAGACCCATATCATCCGGACAAAGTCTACCATCTCAAGAAGGCCTTATACGGACTAAAGCAAGCTCCAAGAGCGTGGTACGAAGAACTCTCCAACTTCCTGATATCCAAAGGATTCTCAAAAGGTTCTATTGATCCAATTCTGTTTATTACTAAAAAGGGGAAGACATATTGCTTGTGCAAATTTACGTCAATGACATTATTTTTGGTTCTACGAACCCAGAACTTTCTAAAAAGTTTGAAAAACTAATGCACCGCAAGTTTAAAATGCCTATGATGGGGGAGCTGAAATTCTTTTTATGAATTCAGATCCACCAATCCCCATGTGGTATCTTTATAAACCAAGCTAAGTATGCTCAAGAGATACTTAAAAAGAATGGTATGACCTCATGTGATAGCATTGGTACTTCAATGGTTACTAAACCCCTAGATGCTGACTTGAGTGGAACTCCTGTTGACCAAACGAAATATTGTAGCATGGTCGGGGCACGCATGTACTTAATAGCAAGTAGACCGGATATTGTACATGCAACATGTTATTGTGCTCGTTATCAAGCGAGACCAACTGAAAAGCACCTCAGGGAGGTTAAACAAATTTTTCGGTACCCTAAGAATACCATTAACATGGGACTCTAGTATCCGAAGGACACTAAATTTAATCTAACTGCTTTTTTAGATTCAGATCATGCAGGCTGTCTCGATACACGTAAAAGCACATCTGGTGGTATACAATTTCTAGGTGGTGATAAGCTAGTCAGCTGGTCATCAAAGAAGCAGGACTACACTTTAATGTCTTCAATAGAAGCCGGGTATGTGTCTTTATCTGCGTGCTACGCTTAAGTTCTATGGTTGAGAACTCAGCTCACAGATTATGGCTTCCACTTTGACAAAATACCTATGTATTGTGATTCAAAGGTTGTCATAGCCATCTCGTGCAATCCAGTACAGCATTCCCATACTAAACACATCGATGTCAGATATCACTTCATAAAGGAACATGTTGAAAAGGATATTGTTGAATTATTCTTTGTCGAAACTGAATACCAGTTAGCTGACCGGTTTACTAAAGCCTTACCCAAAGATAGGTTTAAGTATCTCGTCAGACGACTCAGTATGAGATTGCTTGATATACTTTAAACATCGATGTGTAAATAATTTTGAAAAACAAAATACAAAAATATAAAACCAACAAAAAGAAAATACAAAAACATAAAATCTAGAAAAACAAAATATAAAATCAGAAAATTTCAAAAATACCAAAAAGAATCTTCTCGACATGTCTCTTGGAATCGATAACATTTACGTACCTAGAAATGTCGATTAACATTGACACGGGTGTGTAAATGAAGTTCGAGCAAGAGTTCAAACGTTTCAAAACATGTCATTTCTAAATTTCTTTATGACTTATGTACATTTCAGTGCATAACTCGGTCTCGAATGTAATAGGAAAGTGTACGCTTCAGTGCGCTTACTCTAAAAAATAGAAGAAAATTCTTCTATCATGTGTTTTAAAAACCATTGAACACAAATTTTCAAAAAGAATTTCAATGTCAAATTGTTTACAATATAATTTGTGGTATCTTTCCATCATAAGTGGTATTTGTTAAAATTGTGTGTTCAACACTCCCTTCCTCAATATATTTAACAATTAGTACAATATTCAATGTTCATAAGTGGTACAATTGGTAAAAAGAATGCTCAACAATGTCATCGTAACAAGTAAATCAATTTCTGAGGGGGAGCTTTTAAAACCAAATCATTTTAATGTCTTTTGGGTACATCTCATAAATATCAATTTTATGTATCCAAAAACATTTTGTGAAATTAAAATGCGGAAATTATAATGTCAGTTAATAATATTTATTGTTCACTAAGGCATCTCACTCCGCCGTCAACATATTTGTGGTGTCATATTATTTTTTCCTTGAATGTCAAGTTTTAAAAAATTAGTGGTATCCCACATAATGTGTTGAAGGGGAGCTATCAGAAAAATATATTCATGCAATATCGTGGTATAAGTTTTCTCCCCATAGAATTTTTTCATGTCATAAATTTTAATCAATTGGTATTTCAAATACTAAATGTTCTATTATTTAAAATAAGAGGAGAAAATGTGATTAAAATGTCATATAGAAGAATGTGATCTTTAAGACTCTAAGTGCAACGCTTTCCTTCATGTGCAAAACAATTTCGAATCTCTAAGCACATGTGAAGGGGGAGTATTTCAAAATGTCTGTATCAAAAGTTTTATGGTTCGATCTCTATACCCAACAACTAATTAACTCACGACATCGATGAAGTCATAAGGTGGTTAAGGTTAGGTACAAGTCTTATGATCCAACCAGAACCGAAGGGATCTACCCAAGGACAATTCATAGTTAGAAATAGCAGTCCTTAGGTCTGATTGGAAATGAATGAGTATAAAAGAATAATGTTAACTAAGATTGAGCTAGCACTAGAACAATCACAACAAGGTGTTAGTGATGACGTCTTGGTAAGCATTAAAGGGGTTGAAGAATGAAAAAGAAATATAAGGGTAAAGGATCTAAAGAAAGAAGCCCTCCATACACTTTGTTGGTAGAAATATTACGATATTTAATATATACATTCTCTTCATGTTTTGGTGATGACAAACATGTAACTTATAACGCATAACGTAAAGTGCTTAAGTTACTCGTGATCATAAATCATCAATGCATTCATACGACAACATCTCTCGTCGTCTCAAGTCTCCTTCAACGAAGTTTGCACCTGACGTAAATCACTTAAGGTATGAATAAATAAATGCTTAATTTATTTTATGATCAAAGAAAATTTTATTATTTTAACCTAACATTTTTATAAAATGTAACAAACATTTTTTAAAACTTATACAAAACATTTTTGTATTTAAAAGAAATGTTTTATTCAAAATAAATATTTTGAATTCAAATTTTTTACCTAAAAACGGCTAAAAATGTTCCAGAAAATACCTCCTCTGAAAAAGACAAAATTAGGAGCGTCCTACTATGGGCGGCCCCCTTAGTGATAAGGGGGCCGACATAGGAGCTAAGGGGGCCGGCATATGAGATAAGGGGGCCGGCTAAGCCAAATCGCTCCCAGCTTCGCCTATAAATATTGGACTGTTCCCCACTGATTTTCTCACCTTTTGCACTTATTCTTTTCTGTCTAAAATCAGTTTATACATCACCTACAATCCTTTGATCATTTAATCTTAAGCTTTTGTTTCCAAGAGATTCAAGCTTAGATCTCCAAGTGCAAGAGAAGAACTCTCGCTATCGTTAAGATACGAAGTTATGTAGTTTAGTTAGTGCATTCGTGACATGTCTTACATTCACAATGTATAGATCGAGTCTATGTATTCAAAACTTGTATAATAGTTAGATCATGGTGATCATAGAAAGTATAGTTAGATCGTAGTGATCATGGTGAGAATAGTTAGATCGAGGTGATCATGTTAGAGGTCAGGTGAAGTGAAATGTTGATAGTGCGGTTTGTATTTTAGTCCTCAAAATACAAAAGGTGTGGTAGATTGGTTCTAGCTAGGATTAGAACTCGATATTTAGCTTAGTGTCGGAAAACATTATAAGCGACGTTGTACTGTTTGTTATGTTAGGCCATAAACATAACGGGTTTGGTTATACCCGAAAAAGAACTCGACATCTAGCTTAGTGTCGAAAAATAATGTAAGCAACGTTGTGTGGTTTTCTTCGCCGAGAAGGGAGCTTATTGACTAGTGAAGTAACTTTTGAGTTGGGTGCTTGAGGAGTGGAGTAGGGCGAAGAGGAGCTTTATGACTGAACCACTATACATCATCGTGTCCGGTTTGCACTTTCTTTTACCTTTCGCTTTACATCTTTATTTACCTTATCGCCTTACATTTATATTAGCATTATATCTATATGTGTGTTGATTGTAGCTTATATTGTTTGGATGATGATTGTGTTATGGATAGAAGTTGGTATTGTGATTATGTTTATATTGTTATGACATGTTCTAATGAATATAGATGTATTATTCACACTTCTCATATTGCGTTCAACTTGATTGATAATTTGATATAAAACGTTTTAAGTTTTGAAATGGAAACGTATTCACCCCCTCTACGATTTCCACACACTTTAGGCAGAAACTGCTAAGTCAATACATAATCTATTGAAATCACAAAGATGATTGTTGGTATTGAAGAAAGCCGTCATGGACCCAATGATGCAATGCACAACCCTATCCAGCCCTTTGAGTTTCTCTCAAAAGAGACTTGTCTCATTTGTCATGGAGATACACACGTTATCTATTGACATCTCACTCCGAGATGGTTGATATTGAATAGGTGGCAGTCAGCTCCAGCCTCCAATTACTAAAACTAAAGTGCACAAATCGAGTCTAGAGCTAGAAGAGATCATCATTATAAATCTCATTAGGACACAATCCATGTATAACACTTGTTGTTCACCCTTAAACAACATTTGGTATCAAAGAGTCCTACGCATTATCCTTGAGATCTTGCCAGAACAGTCAGAGTGATACTCTTTAGTATTCACAGTGACGAATGGAAATCCTTCAAGAGTAAACCTCAAACAGCTCTGCGGTAGGTGAGTTGCAAGATTCTATATGAATCAAGCTTGTGCCAACTAGATATCGATTTGGTCCAATATATAAATTGATGACTTAATCGGAAAGATAGTAACTATATGATTCACTCTTACCGTGTTGTTTGCTTTGAGACGTTCCGGTAATGAGAACAAGCAAGCATGGTGAATCTAATACATCCGTGTTAGAAGATCCTAAGCTTTGAGCTGGAAACCCTATCAAGGAGATTCTTTGAATCTACCTGATCACAGGTATAGTATTTATACTATAAAATGGGGAACCTGTGGTTATCGCAACCTAAAATCGACGAATGGCAAAGACATTTCATCCATATCTGCTATTTATTACTAACATTCAAATGCAGGTACAAACGTCGGTGTTGCAGCCTCATTCTAGGAAAGTCGGGTTCATTACCACGTGCTCATACTCAAGCTTCAAAAGTCATTCATTCAGATTAAATGCAACAAGAGTGTTATCAGTCATAAAGCTCAAGTTCATGTCAAATTTAGCAACTCTAATAATCACGAACTTCCTCATCATTAAAGAACTTAAAAGTCAAATCAAGAATCATCTTCTGAGGAGATTGTTAACTAATGCAACATTCGATAGAAGAGATTGTTAACCTTGATGAAAAAAAGGAGGTTGAAAGCTTTCAATACAAGTATGAGCATGTCGGTCAAGAGCAAAAGTTGATCAAGAAAGTCAAATCAAGATGATTCAAGTCAAGGAGATGACGCAGGATAAAGATCTCAAGAACTCAAAGTCAAAAGATGAAGGCTCAAGATCAAGATCATATAAATGACACTAAAAGAATGTTATCAGTCGTCTCAAGCATAAATGAACAAAGTCGTTACAAACAAGAAAAGACGACGACAAGACCAAAGAAGGCAAAGCTCAAGAGTCAAATCAAATCTTTAACATTGGGGAAGATAAAGCCAACTCAAGACATCCTCTAACAAGAACGTAAATGTTAGGGAGATCAAAGAAGACCTCAACATTGGGGGAGATTGTTAGCCTTATTTTTATATAAGTCAAACAAGAATGCTATCGGTCATCTTAGTCATAATTAGTGTTGTTATGTAATAGGCTAGTCGGGATTAACGGGCTTGGACTTTAAGCTAATATTGTCTGTGTTTCAAATCCCAAGACAAGCCAAGCCCAACCCAATAGAATAGCCCATACGCCATCTAGGGTGAAGGGACTATAAATAGAACCCTCTCCACACATAGAAAGGGTGTTGATTGCATTTGTCTAGGTGTAATCATACCAAACTCTCTCCTTTCTCAATCTAATATTCTTCCATCTTCTTTCTACCTTTCTTCTTATTTTGTGTGCTTAATATGGGTATTGGTTAGCTTATTAGTTGCGTTTGGATCTTAGTTATTTGGGATAACACTATTCTTTCGCAAATGGGTTTTCTTTATGGTTTCATAGAAGTTCAAAGGATCAGGTTATTGCAAGATGTGGGTTTAGACCTGAAAAGCTAAAAGACAATGAAAAAGAGAAGCAAAGGAAACGCAGCAAATATTTTAGTACTGGTAGAGATGAGCTTTCTAATTGCCTATTTAGATGTTATGGTAAGACTATGATTATAGAAAAATCATTTCATGTAATCTCTTTGAATGAGGAGCATACATGTGTTAGAAATTTAAAGTATGAGACCTTAATGAACTACAGGTGGATTGGTAAACAGTTTAGGACTAAGATTAGATAAAATCCAGAAATCAAATTACATGAGATTGTTGACTTGGTTATGAAAAAGTATAAATGCATAGTCAGCCCTAGTCAATGTAGAAATACCAAAAGTTTGCTTTGAATGAAGGTGAGACAACTAATAAGGACCATTATGTAATGATTAGGTCATGTGGTAAGGCAATATTGGATTCAAATGATGGCTCTACAGTTAAGCTAGGTGTGACTGTTAATTCAGATGATAAGACTTACTTTGATAGGTTTTATTGTTGTTTCTATGGGCTGAAAAGGGGCTTTCAATTAGGATGTAGGCCAGTGATTACATTAGATGGGTACTTTCTAAAGAAACTCAATGTTGGTGAAATTTTAACAGTAGTTGGAAAGGATGGAAAAAATCACATTGATCCAATTGCTTGGGCAATTGTGAATGTTGAGAATAAGGATAATTGGTCATGGTTTTTACAATTACTTGGTGAAGACATAGACATGCCTACTGGGAATGGATTGACACTTATTTCAGATCAACATAAGGTATGTTACTACATTGTTTGCCCTTCTTTATTTATATTTTTCATTTTAATGGTTGCCTTATTGATAACAAATGTTTTATAATTATCTATGAAGGGGTTGATTGAGGCTGTGAATGATGTGATGCTATGAAGGTTTCAGAAAGCAATATAGTGGTGTACAATTTAGGGAATTATTTTGGGCAGCATCAAAGGCAAGTTATCCTCAACTGTTCAATAAGATTATGAAAAAAATTTAAGAAAGTCAACCCTGGTGCACATGAGTATTTAATAAAAAAGGATCCTAAAACATGGTCAGGAGCTTTCTTTAGGATAGGTAGTAACTGTGAAACTATTGAGAATGGGTTTAGTAAGTGCTTCAACTCAATGCTGCTAATGGTAAAGAAAAAAGCTTTTGATTACCATGTTGGAATCAATGAGGGTGATTGTGATGAAAAGGTTAAATACCAAGAGACAAATGTTGGAAAATGGACTGGAGACATTTGTCCTAATATTCAGAAAAGGTTGGAGCTAAATAAGGATAAACACAGGTATGTAAAAGTTTAATTGTAATTTTATTTTAATCTCTTAAGTACTTTTCTAATATTGTTTATTAAAATGTAGGTTTTGGCATGTTATTCATGCTGGATGGAACATCCTTGAGGTTAGAAATGGCAGTGAAGTATTCAGAGTTGATGAGCAGCAGAGAACCTGCACATGTAGAATGTGGCAACTTGTAGCTTTGCCATGTCCTCATTCAATTGCTGTGATTTTTAAATTAAACAAGAGGCCTGAAGATTACATCCCAACTTGTTTTAAAAAAGATGCTTATTATAAATCATAACATCAATACTTGAATCGTGTTGGTGGGATGACATTTTGGCCATATAGTAGTATGTATTCTACTATCTTACCACCAAAACCCAAAAATGCTAGGCAGGCCTAGAAAACAAAGAATAAGAGCCCCTCATGAAAGACAATTTCCAAATAGAGTCTCTAGGGCTGGTGTGGAAATGACATGTCATAATTGTTTTGAAAAAGGACACAACAAAAAATCTTGTACTAAGCCAATAGTTATTCACCAACAAAGCAACCAGGAAAGAGAGGTAGACCCAAGAAGAATATGGATGAGTCTACTAGCCAAGTTAGACAAGGATGTGTGGGAACTGATGCCAATATGGATTCAATGGGTGTTGAAACTGGTACAAATGTGGATTCAGTAGGTGTTGAAACTAGAACAAATATGGATTCTGTGGGTGTTGAAAGTAGTGCAGGGAATGAGACAATTAGATTTACAAGTTTGGGTAATTTTGTTAGTGTTAGATCTGAAGGCACAACAACTGCAACAAGATCAAGAGGTGAACTAGGGTTTAGAGTTAGAAGGGTAACAAGTAAAGGCACACCAGCTGCAAGAAGAGGAAGGGGTGGTCAGACTCCAGGGTTAGGAGTTAGAAGGGAAACAAGTGAAGGCACATCAGCTGCAAGAAAAGGAAGGGGTGATCAGACTTTAGGGTTAAGAGTTAGAAGAGGAATTGGGTTGAGAGGAGGGGTAGCACAAGGTGTAAGGTTTGGTAGATTGGGAAGATGGTTTGGACTGGGTGATTTGACACAACCTAATGAGCAACCTACACTAGGAACTCAGCAATCATAAGCTGAAATACAACAAGAACCACAAGCTGATCAATATGGAAGACAGGCACAAGCTCACACAAACACTCAAAGAGGAAACCACCAGCTGAGACAAAGAAGTGAAAGGATTATGTCGCGGAAACTAGCAAGGTCCATTGATGGTATTGGTTTATCAAATACCAATGCCCTTGATTTGGACTAAATGTCTCCTATTATCTATATATTAATGTAACTCTAAAACTTTAAGTTTTGTACATATTTTGTATATCTGTATGTTGTGCACAGGTTTACCAAACTCTTTATGGTATGCTATGATGTTAAGATTTAGTTAGATGAAATGGTAATTGGTTATGTGTAACCAATTACCTTTAAAGTGCAGCTATTTAAAGCCACTTCCATTTCCATCTTTTATTCCTTCTTGGGCATTATCATGTAACTATGTACAAAACTTCTATTGTTATGAAAATTCCATTACTTTATTTTGCTTCTCCTTACCTGTTCAGCTAATACAACCTTCTAATGTTAGAACAACACTTCTGATGTGTATGACCCATATCAGTAGGGTACAAAATCTTGTATGACTCATTACATTTTCACTCAATCTTTAATGATAGCAAAGGAAACACAAAACAATCTAAAAAAGAGCAATAGACCTAAACTTAGAATTTTCATTAACTTAAATAAAGTAGAAAGTACACATACAAGTCATTAACTTAACATGTCATTGTTTAGCTAATACAACCATGAAGTGCCCAAAAATTAGCTTAATATATAACTACTTAGAAATTTCATGAAACAAAATGATGTAAACTACCAACATCAACTACTACAAATATCACTTTCAACTTCAAACCTTTCTTTTCCCATTTCCTGTGTCTTCACAATTCCTAAGGTTCTTGATTCCAAATTTTTTAACAATATTGTCCCATGTTTGAGCATTTGCTAGTCCAATCACACATCCCTTGATTGGAATAGGGCTTTTGAAAATGACTTTTAGAGTGGGGTTCTTTGCCCTTTGAACATTTTTACCTTTAGACTTTGGAAAGTAAGATTCATCAATGGTATCCTCATCAGTGGTATTCTTGTCTGTGATATCCTTGTCAGTTGAATCCTCATCAGTGGTATCCTCATCAATGGTATCCTTATCAGTGGTATCCATGTCTGTGGTATCCTCATCAATGAAATATTCGTACCATTTGAGGAATTCTTGTGATGGCCCCTCCCTATGTACACTTGCTATTGATGGGCCATTGCTTAGCTCCAAGCTAGTTCTTTCAAGAGAAGTGCTACTGTTAGAACTTAGGACAATGATTTATGCAAGACCAATTTAAGAACAATTACTACACAAGAGTAAAATTCTAGTAAGCATTACTCAGCAACCTGTTTATGAATCCATTATAACCTGTTACCACACTATTGATAAGTACTTACAACATTTAACCTAGCAGAACTTAGCACCTAGTTTATCAATCCATTATAAACCTTATAAACTTACTAACAATCAAACCTATAAGCTTATAAAACTTCTGATGTATGACCCATAATAAACGATAAGCATTTAGGATAAGCATATAGAATGCATAAAGGATAAGCATATAGGATAATAAATCAACCCGGACTTACCTTTACCTTTAGCCATCTTGATGATCAACTACTTTTGGGAATTAGGGTTTATATGCTTTTCGGAATTAAGGTTATGTGTTTGATCTTGAAATTAGGTAAATGAAAATGAATAGGGGTGGGTCAGCTTTAAAAAGAGGTTGGGTAGGTACAAAATTAAATTTGATAACTAAAAAAAGTATATAAAAAATGTGTGTTTATTGTGTTTACCTTTTCCAACTACCTACAAGTGGATTAAAACATACCTGTGTTTATCTCATCTTCTTCATACACATCCTGTAAAACCAGTTGTTCAACCATTTACAACTTGATAAAAACAAGGATAAAAACCATAGGAAGATCTAACATTTGATTAAAACAACACTTGTTGAACCAGTTACATTATTAAGTCATAAAAGGTTACAAGACTAAGGAACACAACACAAAGAACAACCACTAACAAAAGCCTATCATACATTTTGAGTTTTGACTTTACAAAAGTCAAATCAGCCTTCAAATCCTTAACCATTTGATTGTTTGAGTTATTGGACATCTGCTTGCTTGAATCCTCCATAACACCAGAAATCTTGTTCATCTTATTCAAAGCTTTGTTCTCCTCATGCAAATCATTAAGCAACTATTTGTAATAATCAGAAGGAAGTTCAAGATCAAGAAAACCATACACTCTACATTTTTTTATCTTTGTCGAGAATGGGGCATCCCTTGAACATTTTACTGGGATTCTCGAGTGTCTATGCTACCTGGACTGGGATTGGGTATGGAGCCTCACAGTCACAGTGTGTCTTGTGAGTTACATCTTGGTTCATGTTGTACATGCGGTAAGAGATGGAAGAACCTGAACTCATTTTTAGGGTTGGGGTTTAGAATAGTGGTGAAGAAATTACTAATGAAACTGTGGTAGGGAAAAAGAGTGGTGGGGTAAAAGATTGGGGAAAAATAAATTACTAATGGTATATAATAACTTTATTAAATAAAAAATAAAGAAATAAAATTACGAAAACGTGGCAATAACGTGGCACTTACGTGGCTGGGTAACATGTACACGTAGGCTTACCTGGTGGTGTAGGTCAACCACTACACATAATAGACGAAATTCAAAAGTTTAGTTACTTAATAGTGAAAACAAAATTGTTACACACAATTACAAAAAGATGTAAGTTTGCTACACTTTCAAGCAATTTGCCCTTTTCTTTATCCAAATCAATATCTATTAGACCATATTATACTAGACAGACACAATGCAGTAATTTAATCCAACGTTACAATAAAAAAAACCTCCGATTCTCTTTGGCAACTTTTTGGCGAAAAACTTAACATTCTAAAAATCGATCCTTGCATCAATCTGCTCTTAAATCCTCATAAATATCGTGTTATACCAGTATAATCTTTGATTATATCTGTGTTTAATCTTCTTCTATCAGGATCTTGTGACGTTTGTTCTTGGATTCGTTGTTACTAGGGTTCCAAAAATCGACTTTATCCCTAACTCTTCAAGCCGACCCTTATTATTAATCTACTCTTAACCTTAACGATTGTGTTATTACAGTGTTAATCTGTATTAATATTGTCTAATAAGGTTTTTGGGTTGTATTGATTTTAGGATTTCGTTTCTTTTTAGGGTTTTTTCTCGTGCTTTGGTATCCAATTGTTTATTTTTGTTGTGTCAATTCTTTGGTGCTGAACTGCTATACGATCTATTCTTGGTTTATTAGTTTCGGTTTGTGTGGTGTTTGTTTCTTGCATGGTGTAATCATGAATCGTGGGTTCTTGGATTCGGGAGGGTGGAAGAGTAATCATAGGAAAAAGACGGATACTGTAACAGGTATTGGTTTGACTTTGGAATTGGTGGAGACTTCGATTGATGCTACTTCACTTGTAGACTCTGTTGAAAAAGAGGTACTTTCACCATCTGTGGTTAACGAGACCGTGGCGAAGGAAAAGCAGTGTTCTTTAGTAAATACTACTGATTTAAGATCGTTCCCACCACTACCTTCGCAGGAAACTCTGTTGGCTGGTAATGCCCCTGGTAAGTCTTTGTATGCTAATGTTACTGGTAAACCAAGTGGGAAGAAAGTAAACTTTTGTACTTTGTTTACACCAGAGGGTAATGGAATTGATTGGTTGTCCTGGTGGAATCTATTAGAACTATTAGTGAACGATTTGCTAATACTGCATATGGTTTCTTCTTAGGGAAGAGAGTGGCCTACTCTGGTGTTGCTAACTATGTTAGGAACACTTGAGGTAAATATAGGTTGGTTCGATCTATGTTCAGCTCATCTACCGGATTATTCTCCTTTCAATTTAGTTATTCGGATGGTCTGAATGCAATGATTGAAAATGGCCCGTGGTTTATTCGTAATAATCCGTTTATTCTAAAAAAGTGGCATCCGGATGTGAACACATTAAAGGAAGATGTAGGTACTGTCCCGGTTTAGGTAAAACTTTATGGGGTCCCTGTTACGGCTTTCAGAGAGGGTGGCTTGAGTACAATTGCTACTAAATTAGGTACCCCTCTTATGCATGACTCTTATACTTCTGATATGTGCATGCAATCATGGGGCAGGTCTAGCTATGCTAGAGCTATGATTGAGCTTAGAGTGGATGTAGAGTTAAAAGATAGCATTGTGGCTGCTATGCCTAAAATTATCAAGGAAGGATACAATACTTGTAATATTCGTGTTGAGTATGAGTGGAAACTTCCTAGGTGTATCTGTTGCAAGGTCTTTGGCCATGTTCTTGAGGAATGTCCAAAAAATATAGGTGTTGGTGTGACAAAGAAAAAGACTAGTCAGACTCCTAAAGGAATTTTGGTTGGACAGAAGATGGGATTTAAACCAATGAAACAACATGTCTATCAACCTGTCTCTAAAAAGTCTACTGCCAGCAATGGAGGGAACATGAATAAAAACGTGGAGCCTATTAATGAGGTTAGTAAGTCAAACTCTTTTGAAGCGCTTAATTCGGTTGATAATGATGTGGAATTGAGTACCAATGGGGGATCTACACATTTAGCCAGCCAAGAGGCAAACTCTAGTGGCTCTACTTTCTGGAATGCGGAGTCGAGTAGTCCTAGTACTACTCCTATTATTGAAAAAATTAATAAGATGGAAAATTTAATTATTGATGGGAAAGCCATTTTGATGGATAATGAAGGAAAATCGTTAAGTAAGGTTGATGAAGATAGCGAGGATGAGGTTGTCTTAGTTGATAATGAAATGGCTAGTTTCTTGGCTAAGGAAGATGGCTATGGTATACAAAGTTTGCTTGAGCAATGAAAGGATTCTCATGAGCTTGATGACTATGAATACGACCCATATGATGATGATTTGTATGAAGATCAGGAAATTCCTGAAATGCTTCAAGCGTTTTGTGATCGTTTGGATAAGTTAGAGGTCATAAAAAGAAATAGTCTCGTATTTTTATTTCCTTTTTGGTCTAATCTAGTTGTTTCCCTTCCTTAAAGGAAGTTGTTTGCCTATGTGACGGGCGGAGATGTGGGACTCACCCTCGTCCTTTGTACTTAACTGTTCTTTGGCGTAATAAAATTTACCGGGAAAACCATTTACTCAAAAAATATTATACTAGACGGGCCCGCTAGCTGTTTAGACGGGTTGTACCCATTAAGGTTGTGAGTTTCCAGGTTTTATAATATCAATATCAATCTCATTTTGCCAAAAAAGAAAAAGAAAGTGAAATATTAACAAACGTGTTTCGAAACCCGCAGCTTAGTGCCAGCAAAATTTGCTTGTTCATTATACATATGGCTCGTTATTAGAACATTCTAACTCATAATTTATTTGTTTAACGAAAGTAAGTGGTTCTTTTTTTTGAACGGCAATTTGTGGCTACATGGCCCTTAGCCCAGAAGGCGTAGCGAGCCCACA
>BQNB010143463.1:0-16990 GCA_026074375.1 Tanacetum coccineum | reverse complement strand
CATGGTGGTGAATTTGACAACCATGCCTTTCATAAGTTATTTAATGATAATGGTATCCAATTTAGATTTTCATGCCCTCGCATCTCACAACAAAACGGTAAATCTGAACGTATGATACGCACAATCAATAATCTGATATCATTTCTCGCCATGTTACCTTTGATGAAACGGTGTTCCCGTTTCCCTCCACCAAACTCACTAACCCCCATTCCTATGATTTTCTGGAAGCTTCATCTGATCTTATCTCCACCATTATCCGCACCACGCCCATCACTCCTTCTCCTGACCCTACTCCTACACCAACTTCTGACATACCCTCTACACCTATACCACCTACACCACCCTCTCCTCCTCCATCACATACGCCTCAGTCCGAACCCTCAAATGTTCCCATACCCCAACATATCCCTGAACCTACAATTACTCCTGCTAACAATCCACCTACTGTGTCAAATCACCCCATGGTCACACATTCTCGTGTCAGGACTACTCTTCCTAATCCTCGTTACGCTGGTCATGTGTCCACTATTTCCCCTCTTCCTCAGTCTTACAAAGAAGCGTTTAATGATCCTAATTGGCGTAATTCTATGTATGATGAGTATAATGCGCTTATTACAAATAAAACTTGGACTAGTGTACCACGACCTGAAGGTGCCAATATTGTTCGATGTATGTGGTTATTTCGTCATAAGTTTTTGGCTGATGGCACCCTTAGTAGGTATAAGGCACGTCTTGTTGCCAATGGTAGCACCCAGGTTGAGGGTATTGATGTTGATGAGATATTTAGTCCAGTTGTTAAACTAGGTACCATTCGGACTGTCCTCAGCTTGGCTATTTCTCAACATTGGCCTGTTCATTAGCTTGATGTCAAGAATGCCTTTTTACAAGGTGATTTGGCCGAGACTGTTTATATGCATTAGCCTCCTGGTTTTCGGGACCCTGAGCATCCTGATCATGTTTGTTTATTGCAGCGGTCTCTTTATGGTCTTAAGCAGGCACCTCGGGCTTGGTTTCAGCGATTTGCTGCATATATCACTACTGTTGGGTTTGTCTCGAGTCGATGTGACTCATCTTTGTTTATCTACAGACAGGGTGATGATACAGCCTTTTTGTTACTATATGTGGATGATATTGTTCTCACTGCTTCATCTAATCGTTTGCTACAACAGATTATATCCTCTTTACATCGCGAGTTTTCTATGACATATTTGGGTGCTCTTAATTATTTTCTGGGTGTTTCTGTTACGCGTGACTCTTCCGGGATATTTTTGTCACAGCGTAAGTATGCTATGGAGATTTTGGAGCGTGCTCATATGGTTGGTTGTAATCCTTCTCGGACTCCTGTTGATACCGAGTCCAAGTTAGGTGATAGTGGTACTCCGGTTGCTGATCCTACTTTATATCGGAGTCTTGCGGGCTCCCTTCAGTATCTCACATTTACTCGCCCTGACATTACATATGCGGTGCAGCAGGTTTGTCTCTATATGCACGATCCGAGAGAGCCTCATTTTTCTGCTCTTAAGCGGATCTTGCGCTATGTTCAGGGGACTTTAGATTATGGCTTGCAGCTGTTTTCTTCTACTACTGATTCCTTGGTTGCTTATTCGGATGCGGATTGGGCTGGTTGTCCGACTACTCGACGTTCCACTTCGGGGTATTGTGTATTTCTTGGTTTTCTTGTTAACAACCCTCCTCTTCCTGTCCTTAAAGCGTCAGCCGACGCTTTCTCAATCCAGTGCTGAGGCTGAGTATAGTGGTGTTTTTTCCAATGTCTGGTTGCTGAGACATGTTGGGTTCGGAATTTGCTTCGTGAGCTTCATACTCCTTTGTCTTCTGCTACTATTGTTTATTGTGATAACGTGAGTGCTGTATACTTGTCTTCTAATCCGGTTCAGCATCAACGTACCAAGCACATTGAGATTGACATTCATTTTGTTCGGGATTTGGTTGCTACTGGGCAGGTCTGTGTTTTACATGTTCCTTCTCGATTTCAGTATGTCGGATATCTTCAACCAAGGGATTTGCATTCAGCGTTGATTGAGGAGTTACGCAACAGTTTGTAGGCGTCCGGTGTCTCCCGCTCTAACTGCTTGTGAAGTGGTTTAGGTCCAATATTAAGTCATTATTCAAAGTAATTATGACATTCAAAGTATTTTATTCAGTCAAATTAATGGTCATTATGTATTGGGCTCAAGCCCGTATTCTAGAATAGTCCGTACACTCCTATATATTGTATCAATTGTTTTGAGGAATACAAGACACAAATTATATCTCTAAACCCTTTCTTACAATGAGTAGTCGACTAGTCGATAGCTAAAATTCAAATTCTGGATAGAATGGAATGTTATACATCTCATATAGAAAACCAAGACAGATATTATATTTTAAGAAAATTTAATATTAAAAAGTCAAGCTACATTTACCCATCATGAGAACAATAGAAGCCAAGCTTGATCTGATTCTAACATATGCAGCTTAGATCTGAAATGATCTTGAAACTGAACATGTGCAAATTTTGTAAAGATGAAGCCTTCTATCCAGTTGTATGGAAGCTAACAGACTTAACAATAGTACTGACCCTCTCAGCAAACGTCTTGGAGGTTATCTTCTTACCAGGTACATGAAATGGGTTCGAGACAGCGTCTAGATATGCAGAATGGAACCTCCTGAAAAACTGTTTCCCCCACAACACAAAAATATCAGCTCATCAAATCTAGCATAAATGGCCAGAAAATGAGTAACCGGTACAATTTATCATTTAGATCGTTTCAAATGTTTGCATAAGTTATCATTGAAATGCTGGCATGATTTTACAATTATAGCAACTTCCTCTGGCTCTGCCTACACTCTAGAGCCTAGACCTGTACAAGTATATCGTCCCAATTTAAAGTAATACTTGGGAAACAACACATGATTGATGCTTTTCTCAAAAGTAAGCGTGGTTCTATTGTGAATAAGAAGTGAGAACCGTAATCAAACTTCATGTCGCTGTAATAGTTTCACAAAGTATATTGTCCTATTTTTAAGTATAAGAAATTAGATTTGTTGCAAAATTTTATCACTGTATTTCTATACAACCAAATATGTAATGTTTACCATCATAAATGATGGCCCTAACGTATGGATCTATGATCTAAACTTAGTCACGATATACCAAAACATGAAAAGTAAACGTAGTTTATATTAATCTGTCATCATCATCTTGATTGTTTACATGTCTATCTATTTATACAAAATGAAAAGGCATGAGTGAAAAGGTGTGTCGGTTCAATCGAACCTGTTAAACAAAGGGTTGTGTCCTTTCACTAATAACTGCCTCGTAACTAACTTTATAACTAACTTAACTATTTTTATAACTAATTTTTGTTTTCCTGCAGATTGGGATTAACCCAACATTCTCCTCCTTAATCACAATCGCTTTGTCGTAGATCTTTAAGTCCAATAAGTTGTCTCATTGTTAGAAACTAGATCTTCGGTAGTGCTTTTGTGAGTATGTCAGCCTTTTGATATTCCTCACTTACGAATTCAACTTGTATGTCTTCATCGTTTCAACGTATGTCGCTAGAAGTGGTACTTTGTATCAATGTGTTTACTTCTTCCATGAAATAAGGGGTTCTTCATCAGTGCTATAGCAGATTTGTTATCAACCATTATTATAACTTTCTCTTCTTGAGAATGTGTAATCTTGCTTAGCAGTCTTTTTAACCATAACGCTTGTGTTGCTGCTGCTGTTGCTGCGATGAATTCAGATTCGCATGATGACAGTGCTACCGGTGGTTGTTTTGTGTACTCCAGTAAATGGTGATTCCACCATAGCTAGAATATTATCCTGGTATTTCCATTTCCTTCTGATGTTGACATCCGTAACTACTGTCGCTAAATCCATGTATCTTGTCTCCTCCATTATGCTTGTAGGTGATTCCATAATCCTCATAGCGTAGTACTTGCCTTATAGCCTTCATATGTTGCTTTCTTGGTTCTTGCATGACACGACTAAGTAATCTAACAAAATAACTTAAGTCGGGTCTTGTGTGAAGCAGATATCTTAAGCATCTAATTAAACTTCGATATTCAGTTGAGTTAACCAAATTTCCTTCAGTGTTCTTTGTTAGTCTTGTTCCCGGATCCATTGGTATTAGTGTCTTATTGTAGTCTATCATTCCAGCTTCCTTTAGGATCTTGTTTGCATAGGCAGATTGCTTTATTGATATGTCACCCCTAGTTTGTGTGACTTCTATTCCTAGATAGTAAGCTAATAACCCAAGGTCACTCATTTTGAATTTTTTTCTCCATTTGAGCTTTAAATTTGTCGATCTCCTTCCTTGGTGTACCAGTGATGATTAGATCAACTAGCAATTAACTCCTAATAATTGTGTTTTAGAGTCTCTGATGTCTTTGTGTAGATAGCTTGTTCTAGTGCGCATTTCTTGAAATCTAATGACTTCAAGGTGTTGTCTAACTTTATGTTCCATGCACGTGGTGCTTGTCTTAAACCGTATAGAGCTTTTATAAGTCTATAGACTTTTCCATTATCTTCTCTCTTTATAAATCCTTCGGGTTGCGTAACGTACACTTCTTCTTTTAAATCTCCATGTAGAAATGCAGATTTTACGTCGAGGTGATGTACTTCCCATTTATTGTTAGCAGCTATGGCGAGCAACAATCGGATAGTTTCCATCCTTGCTACAGGTGCGAATACTTCTTCAAAGTCTATGTTATGCTCCTGTATGTAGCCTTTTGCTACTAATCTTGCTTTATGCTTGATTATATTTCCATTAGCATCTTTCTTGGTCTTGAATACCCATTTTAAACCAATTGCTTTATGTCCTTTGGGTAGAGTGGTTAATTCCCATGTGTTGTTCTTATTGATGGAATCTAATTCGACCTTCATTGCTTCAATCCATTTTTGATCGCTTGATGCTTCCTTGTAGTTCTTAGGTTCATCTTCAGCCAATAATAATTCCTCGGTGTTTTCATATAAGTCACTTAATGTTCTATAACCTCTCAGCGGTGTATGATCAAAGTGTGAATGTGAATTTGTGATTGAGGTTGAACTACTATCACTTTGACAGAGTGATTATGTTGAGGTATTGGGTGTAACTTGAGAATTTACTGGTGATGATCTTGTTGATGGTGTGTGAGGTGTTTGGGAATGTGAGGGAGAGCTTATTGTTGGTGATGCATATCCATCATCATTATTGTTAGGAAATTCATTGTCTTCTTCACTTGGTTGAGTTCCTTGATCATGATGTTCATTTGTGACTTCAAGATTTTCTATTTTGAAATCAGTCCATTCAGGTTCGTCGTTAATGTGCTCACTCATGTATTCCTTCCAATCCCATGTTTCATTCTCCTTAAACTTCACATCTCTACTAACACATATCTTTTGTGTCGTTGGATCAAATAGTCGGTAAGCTTTTGATCCTTGTTCGTTTCCTAAGTATACCATTATACTGCTTCTATCATCTAACTTCATCAAATGTTGTGATGGTACCTTTGCATATGCTATGCAGCCAAAAACTCTTAACTTCTCTAAGTTTGGCTTTCTTCGTTTGATTGCTTCATATGGAGTAATGTCTTCTAGTGCTTTTGTAGGAACACTATTTAAGATGTATATGGCGTGTCTAACAGCTTCGGCCCAAAAATTTTGTGGCATGTTTTCATTGCTTTCATCATAACATCTTGTTGTAGGCATAATTGTCCTTTTCCTTCTTTCAACAACCCATTTTTTGCGGTGATTAAGTGCGGTAAGTTGTCGTGCAATACCAGTTTCTTTACAATAATGTGTGAATTCATTTGATTGATTCTCCTCCTCGGTCCGTCTTAACATCTTTAAGTTGTCCTAACTCATTTTCTATAGACTTCTTGGTATTTCTTTGAAAGTATCAAAGGCTTGATCTTTTCGTAACTTAAGAATACACCCACAATATCTGAGTATCGTCTACTAACAAGAATATGTATTTCTTATCCAGAAGGTGTCGGTGGTGAGATTGGTCCACATAAATCTCCATATACTAAATCTAAAGGTGAAGTTGATCTAGCTTTTTCCTTTTTAGGAATGGGCGCTTCTACTATTTTTCCATTAAAAGCAAACATCATAGATATGGTTTTTGTATGTTTAATGCAGGTATTCCATGAACTAAATTCCTTTGAGCCATTGATCTAGTGATTCGAAGTATGAAATTCCTAGTCATGCGTGCCATAACCATGTATCTCCTTTAAAATTTGCTAGCAGTCAGACAGTGTACATATCCTAGATTTGCTTATAATAGCGGTTTTTTTTCTTTGTCGTGTAACTTTCATGAAGATTTTGTTATCCATGTCATAAAGTCGTAATTCGTCGTCTTCCATTACTACTTTACAACCAATTTCAGTAAATTGTCCAAGGCTCAGTAAGTTGCTCTTCTCGTCATCACATTCTATTAAAATTAAACCTTTTCCTTTGATTTCTATGTATGAATCATCTCCAAATCTTACTTTTCTACTGACCTTCTCATCTAACTCTTTGAAGTGTTCTCTCACTCCAGTCATATGGTTACTAGCTCCATTGTTTAAGTACCATAAACTATCCATATTTGTCTCTTTATACCCTACATCTTCTTCATGTAGTGAGACCTTTTGTTCTTCAACTTCTTTTACTTGTTTCCCTTCATCTAAGTCTTTTAATATTGTCGTTAATAGGGTTGGTTCTAAATCTTCTTCAACAAGATTAGATTTCTCATTTGCCTTTGTCCTTTGAGGACAGTTAGGTGCAATATGCCATATCTTCTTACATTAGTAACATTGTAATTTGCTAGTATCATAGCTTGAATATTGAAGTTGTTTCTAATAATGTTCATATGAAAGGTTTTTCTCCAATCTTTCCTCACTTCCTTAAATTTTTCATGGGTTTTTCCTGTTAAAAATCTATGTTTTTCCACGTCCACGTCCTCTAAAGTTATTTTCTTTACTTTTGTGTCCGGGTGAACATCAGATTTCTCTTGATTGTCCACCACTTGTTTACCTTTTTTTAAGTACTTAATCCTTTCTTCATATGTCTTGAGTCTTCCAATTGCTTCTTCTATTCTCATTTCACTTAGGTCAGAATATTGCTCTATTGATGCAACTATTTGCAGATACCTATTGGGTACAACATTTAATAGCTTTCGTACTAAGGTTTGATCTTCAATTGTGTGCCCTAAACTAGCAGCTTTATTTACTAGTGTTGTTAGTTTTCCGGTGAAGGTGTCAATTGTCTCGTCTTCCTTCATGTGTAACATCTCAAAGTCGGATTTGAGTGTTTGCATCTTGCTTGTTGAACTCTTTTCTTCTCTTTAATAAAAATCATGGACCACTAATTTATTTACACTCACAACAAACTTAACATGATGTATCATGTTTGACCACAACTTGAGATGATCTTTTTCCTTAGAAGATCTGTCTCCGCTTGCTGTCGGATGTCTTCATCAAATAACTAGTTATTGCTTTAATGTTTTAATTTGTTTTCTGCTCCAATCCGAACTTTCGCGATTTCGTCGTTCGGACTACGAGGGAGTAAATTAGTTGACCCAAGCCCGGTCTGTGGACTTTAAGTCATTAGGGTTATGTTTATGCTACATTTGTAATCTATAAATAATGATGGATAATAAAGTATTACAACTTTTTCCTCGTATATTTGTATGTAAAATGCATCGCATTTGTAGTATGTACTTGCTGTGTGCAACTCTTTTTATGAATTGGTATCAATTTAAGGGTGTTGAAAATGTTTGCATCAACTTTTCAAACTGCAGAATGAGCATGTACTCTCATATTCTCATACCTGTTATATATGAGGAATTGGGTCAATTCGTGCATGAATTCACCTTGTCTCATGCTTTTGAAATTCTCCTAATTCGTCCCATTAATTCTAGTTATAAATGCAAAAATATGTAAAACCAACAGCCTTCTTGTTCGGACACCTTCCAGTGACGGGCTCACGAGAAAGATAACAGAACCATACATGAAAAGGCTTCGGAACTGAATCCGGACAGGAAACGTGACGTCCGAACGCAATTGCAAATTTCCGAAAACAATTTATCAAGTAGAGTTTTGGGTAGATAGTGTATTACGCAACAAATTAATGTTTATTGAGCTTTTCTGAACCAGCACATTATCTATTCTAATAAATGGTTTCATTTTGAAATGTTGAAAAACAAGCTGGAAAATGGATCGAATTGCCTGAAATCAGTTGAAAAATTCCATGTGATTTAAATCCTAAGTTATGAGTAGTCGACTAGTCGATAGCTAGAATTCAAATTCTGGATAGAATGGAATGTTATACATCTCATATAGAAAACCAAGACAGATATTATATTTTAAGAAAATTCAATATTCAAAAGTCAAGCTACATTTACCCATCATGAGAACAATGGAAGCCAAGCTTGATCCGATTCTAACATATGCAGCTTAGATCTGAAATGATCTTGAAACAGAACATGTTGTGCAAATTTTGTAAAGATGAAGCCTTCTATCCAGTTGTATGGAAGCTAACCGACTTAACAATAGTACTGACCCTCTCAGCAAACGTCTTGGAGGTTATCTTTTTACCAGGTACATGAAATGGGTTCGAGACAGCGTCTAGATATGCAGAATGGAACCTCCTGAAAAACTGTTTGCATCCCACAACACAAAAATATCAGCTCATCAAATCTAGCATAAATGGCCAGAAAAAGAGTAACTGGTACAATGTATCATTTAGATCATTTCAAATGTTTGCATAAGTTATCATTGAAATGCTGGCATGATTTTGCAATCATAGCAATTTCAAATTGTTCTGCCTACACTCTAGAGTCTGGAACTGTATAAGTATATCGTATTATCGTCCCAAATAAAAGTAATACCTGGGAAACAACATTTGATTGATGCTTTTCTAAATAGTACGTGTGGTTCTATTGTGAATAAGAAGTGAGAACCGTAATCAAACTTCATGTCGCTGTAATAGTTTCACAAAGTGTAACTTCCTATTTTTACATGCAAGAAATTAGATTTGTTGTAAAAAAAATTTCACTGTACTTTTATACAACCAAATATGTAATGTTTACCATCATAATTTTGGTGAACATTCTTTTTGTACCAGCTGGTCAAAAGTTTAAGCAATCATCATGGTCATAGTGTTAAACACTTGTTAGGCAAGTGGGTTTGGCTCAACGATACAAATTGAGCTCTAAGAAGAGTTGCCCGAATCAAACCATTCTTTGTATGCAGGCCAGAATTGCCAAAAAAAACAACAGATATACTAGTGTAACGTTGTCTAAGTAATGAATCCCCCCTACCCAAGAGCAGAAGAGAATTTTAGACCATTTCTAGTTGATGCGAAATATACGTCAGCATGCTCATAAAAGCAACAGATAGAAAGTTCCCGAGTTGAATATGTACTCACATTTCTTACATCAGCATCACGGACGTCAAGGTCTGTTGTGACTAGTATAAACTTTACCTTTGTGTTAGTTAGATAACCATACCTGAAACAACATGTAATCTGAGTTAACTACATGTGCATGTAGCTCATAAAGAGTGTGATCATTTGTACATGAGCAAAGTGACCAAAAAGAAGTAAGCGAGCTCAGATATTCTTAGATTGAATTCCTATAAATCTGAAATATCCTCACACTTTGTAATTTTCGGTTGGATATAGAAGGCCAAGAAATGTCTCATTAAGCATCGGTCCAGACTTCTTTGGGTTGTTCACTGCAAAAGATTCATGAGAATTTCATTAACATTTGACCACGGATCCTATATTAATCTAAAGAATTTCCGAATAACACAGAATGACATAAATTCTGGAGGAAATGGGAGAGATAGTTAAGTAAGTGCGCTACGGATGGTTCTACATCCAAAGTGCATATCCTAAAGACATTATGTACCAAAATTTGCATAGCTACTTTCTAGTTTACAATCTTTTGTGTTTTATTATGTTTCTGATAACACTAGTCAACCTGATAGAATCACACATGTGATTTTCAAAGTCAAATACCTCGATTTAACAAATAAAGAGTATATACCTGACAGAAACTGTACGAATAAAGAATAAAGGTTCACACATTTTGAAACATCTAACAGAAAGAACATCCCTACTAGCAGTTGACAGATCTCTCTGGGAAGGTTATCGAGTTACTAAAGATAATTGGTCCCAGGAATCCTATATGAAAGTTTGATTTATAGCAAAAGGAAGATCTTCGCGGGTATGAAAAATTACTATAACCAATCAACTGTAATACCAATTGTACAGGAACGTAGGGAAATCATTCAGAGTGGCAAACAGTCCAAATTCGAAGAAGAAGTGAGGCATATTAGCGAAAGACAAATGAGGAGGACAGCCAATATTCTTTGGTGTCATGAGAATAAAAAATGAATCCGGAAACGCAAAAGATTAAGGAATCAAAAGATAGATGGAAGATTTCTTACAAAGTTCTAAGACGGGGCCTGGACGGAATGAGTGTCCGGGGGCGTGACGTCATAATATACATCACACAAGATCAAGGGAACGACCACTAATGGACGTTTTGAAAATCATAACTCGTTGTATTTATTAAAAATGGATAAGTCTTACAAGATTTGAAATGAAATTTAAAACGTTGCGGAAGCATAATTAAGTTTTCAAAAGACAACGAGTATGAATGATAATAAAGTCTTGAAAGATGATATCATATTGCACGTAGACTCCACATAGCACATCAGAGAAGTCCAAAGCTAAGCACCTGAAAAACATGCTTAAAACGTCAACATAAAGTTGGTGAATTCATAGGTTTAGGTAAAGTATTTACGAAAATAAAAAACGTTTAGTGAATACTGCTTCACTCACAGTATTATGAAAAGTATTTAGCAATTTGAAACGTTTAACGAAAGCAGTGTGGACCACAAGTTATAAAACGTATGTGACAGTTATAACAGATACAACTTCACATAAAAGGTATTTACGTTGCACTAAGCTCATGATACCGAGGCTAAATGTAATGGAAGCATGCAAAATGCTTAATAAACTTGCCCTGACGGGTGCCAACATGGCGCTTCACCGTATCACTCGACATGGTATACGTCCGTTGATCATGTAAGAGCTACTTACACGGACGGGGATGATTAGTCCCAATAGATCTATTTACAACACTCGCGCTCACTTACCAATCCAACTGATCATAAGTAACTAACGGTTCATGATAACTCGGGCATACAAGTTTCAACATTTACTTAGGCAACACGTAAACAAGATTGGGAAAAACGTAAAGCATTTGTGTCCAATGTAAAAGTAACCAGCGTATTTCCAAAAGAAAGGCTTTAAGTAATTGCATCCATAAGTAAAACAAAGTGTGATATCAATCATGTAACCGAGTTTGCAAACGAACATTTATAAAAGTTTGAAATCATTAGAGTAAACAAGTTTGTAAACGAGCATGTTCTCACCCCAAAAGTTATAAGGTAAATATAAAACAAGTAAAACGTGGGGATATGAACTCACGTTAGGCAAACGATGATATAGTAACACAACGATGAGACAAATGTAACCGAAGACTCTAACCGCGACCTAATTATAAGACGCGCCTTAGAACGAGAAATAAATAACGAACATTGTATAAAAGTTGATAAACTAAATAGACATCCATATGTGTTTGTACTTTAGTTTAGTTATCAAAACGTGTCTTTACGAACTTATTAGGTTTAGGAAAACGTTACGACGTTCTTACGAACAATTACTATTTTCGGAAAGTTACTATTTTAAGAAACTTTTTATTTTCGGAAAGTTCTAAGTTTCAGGATGTTAATACCGTCCTCTATGTTGGTCAAGTCCACAATTCCATAAATGCACTAACAAAACCTAAACGCCTACTTTTCATTTCTATTTCACTAATTCGTACTAACTTACTATTTTTAGTAACGTTCAACGGTATCGCTTTATCATTCTTAGAAAACTCTTAACCTTTCATAATAAGATCAAATCACTACATTAATATTTTCTAAGGCTTTCGAAACCTAAACGGACCTAACCTGCTTGAAAACGTTTTAATATATAAAATTATATGTCCGAAAATAACTTGACGAAAATTAGGTCTATCTCACTCATAAAGCATTTTTAACACAACTTTCGCGACTTTGGAAGGGAAAGGTAATTTTAGGCCATGTTTGTGTTTTACACTTTGGCCGAAACGGAATCGAAAGGGGTCAAAATGGTCATTTTCGTTCCTGATCTGATCGTATAAAAATTGTTTTGCCGAAAAATGTTTCAAGTTTCATTTGAGCGTAACTCGGTCGTTTTAAGTCCGATTGTATTCATTTGAGCGTCACTCGGTCGGTTAATAAGTCCGATCTTAGTGAATTGATATATGAAAAAACTATCTTTACGAACGAGCTAACCAAAAACTACATTCGAGATGATATGAAAACATTTTTAATCGCCCAAAACCTCTAAAACAAATCGGATTTAGCAACCTTATTTTTCGTAACCGCTTCTAAAAATCCATCCAGACTTCACAATAGTGCCTAATCTAACCTAATATCTGGTATTCGCTATTTTATACATATCTTTTACCTTGTAAAACGAACCCAAAAGACCAAAAACATATTAAAAACGGCAAATATATGCTTGTTTTTGTGTTTGTATATGTGCAGGTACGGATATCAAGAAAAAGAAAAAAAATATAAAGACAAAACCGGACGAAACCGAGCACAGGATTTGAAAGAGCGCAAGAAAACGAGATCAACGATTCCTTCAGATTTTATTGGGCCAGCCCGTAACCCACTTAACGGGCCAGACCAGCCCAAATATTTTTAAAGCCCAAGATTAATCAAGTGTGGCCCATTGCATGGCAATAATGTTAAACATATATGATTTGGATAGCCACTGAAATAAAATGAGATGATAAATATGATGTCACCATCACGTGACACAGAATTAATTCCAAAATTAAACATGTGATGGCGCATTCACATTTGGAGGGGCAAGTAACAACCTGACGCGTGGCAGCAAACTTTATATCTCAAATTCATTTACAAAATTTGATCCAAGAGCTGCAATTGATGCGTTTTTATAAAGCTACTCAAGTGGACACGTGGAGTTTTCACACCGGTGGATCTATGCAAATTAATTCCCGATCCGTGTGAAATCAAATGAAGACCAATCATTGGCCACTCAATACTCAAATGATTAGTGCAATTTTTCATTTTCACCCCCTTGGACCCTATAAATAACAACTCGCTACCTTTCATTTGGACCAGTTTTCTTCTTTTATTTTTTTAGTTTAGTTTAGATATTTTTAGCTTATTTTTTTTTAATTGCTTATTTTAGTTTTAATGCTTATTGTACTCATCTCTTGTCTCAAGCTTATTAATATGATGTAATAAAAATTGTTCGAAGCTTATTAAAGATCTTGGTTTGCTTATTTTTTGTTTGCTCGATTCTAGTTATTTTTGTTTAGCTTATTCATTAAGCTACTTTTCGTGCTTATTTCAGTGGCTTATTAGTATCAAAAGTTCTCAAAAGCTAAATGATAAACTCCTATAAGCTCTTCTAAGCTTTTACGATTCAATCAATTTAGTTTTTAAGGGTTTTCGAAATAATAAGTCAAAATAAGCTCACATTTAGCTTATTGATGTGCTTAATTAATTTTTGAGATTTTAGGAGCTTATCTTTTCTGATTAGATTAGTTTCTATAAACTTATTTTGCTAGATCAAACTCTCGTATGATTTTTTGATTAGAAATTTAAGTTGTAGCTTATTTTAATTCCTCTCACTATTTTTCGTTTGCTCATTGAATTGAATGAATGCTTATTTTTGAAAGTGTGTTGGCTTATTGTTCGTTTTTAGAATATTAATTCGTTGGATTGATTAAACGTAGTTTATTAAAGTATGTTAGTAGCTTGTTGCTTAATTTTGAACTCTTATTTTCAGATTGGCGTAGCTTTATGATTTCGTTCAAAGCTTATTTAGTTTAAGTTTTTCATTTAGCATATTACAGTTATGGGTTTAGTGAACAAATTGTGAAAAATACTTCTATTTCTCGAAACAACATCTGTTAGTTTTAACTTGAAATCAAAAGTCTCAATTGGGTCATGTTGTATAATTGGGCCTACATTTTCTATTGGGTTTTGTTTAACTAAACAATATAGGCTGCGTTTGGTATTTGAAGGATGAGACAGTAAATCAACGATGAGAAAAATGTAACCGAAGACTCTAACAACGACCTAATTATAAGACGCGCCTTAGAACGAGAAATAAATAACGAACGTTGTATAAAAGTTGATAAATGAAATAGACATCCATATGTGTTTGTGCTTTAGTTTAGTTATCAAAACGTGTCTTTACGAACTTATTAGGTTTATGAAAACGTTACGACGTTCTTATGAAAAGTTACTATTTTCGCAAAGTTACTATTTTAGGAAACTTTCTATTTTCGGAAAGTTCTAAGTTTCGGGATGTTAATACCGTCCCCCATATTGGTCAAGTCCACAATTCCATAAACGCACTAACGAAACCTAAACGCCTACTTTTTATTTCTATTTCGCTAATTCGTACTAACTTACTATTTTTAGTAATGTTCAACGGTATCGCTTTATCATTCTTAGAAAACTCTTAACCCTTCGCAATAAGATCAAGTCACTACATTAATATTTTCTAAGGCTTTCGAAACCTAAATGGACCTAACCCGCTTGAAAATGTTTTAATATATAAAATTATATGTCCGAAAATAACTTGATGAGAATTAGGTCTATCTCACTCATAAAGCATTTTTAACACAACTTTTGCGACTTTGAAAGGGAAACGTAATTTTAGGCCATGTTTGTGTTTTACACTTTGGCCGAAACGGACTCGAAAAGGGTCAAAATGGTCATTTTCATTCCTGATCTGATCGTATAAAAATTGTTTTGCCGAAAAATGTTTCAAGTTTCATTTGAGCATAACTCGGTCGTTTTAAGTCCGATTCTAGTGTTCGATATATGAAAAACTATCTTTACGAGACGAGCTATCCAAAAACTACCTTCTTGAATTATGAAAACATTTTTAAGTCGCCCAAAACCCTAAAACAAATTCGGATTAGCAACCTTATTTTTCGTAAACGCTTCTAAAAATCCATCCAGACTTCACAATAGTGCCTAATCTAACCTAATATCCATTCACTACTAATCCACCATCAAAACTGTTAGCCTTAAAATATGTCGGCTAATACGAAATTACATTAGTTTAAATAGGCAAGACTCACAGGGACCTAAAATGTCTAGTTATGATAGTTTAGAGAGTCAAGACCTATATATATCCCCTTCATACTTCTATGGAGGGGTGAGGATTCATTTTACTTGTAATAAGGTGTGTGTGTTTCTCTCTCTAGAATACACACATCTTTCCTTTCTCACACTAAATAATATGGCTAAACATTTGTTCAATCCTCCCCATCCTCCAGATCATGTCTCTTGTTATGTGAATCTTTATGGGTAACAATTGGCATCAGAGCTGCAGGGGTGTAATGTATCATGTGTTTGTTGTTCATGCCTCGGTTACTGTTCATCCAGTGTTCACTTTACTGTTCACCCGGTTACTGTTCACTCATTTTTTTGTTGCTTTTTTTGTGAAAAAAATCAACAGGTTGTTATTGTAGTTTGTTACTGTCAATCTGGTTACATTTTTTTGAGCTTAAAGTCAAGGCAGGCATATCTGGGTTTATTTTAAATATTTCTTGTGTTGCGTTTTGCCAAAAAGAAAAAAACGATAGTGACCTGCGTTTTGTCTCAAGCATTGCATTTTGGCTCTCAATCGACTGTGTTTTGTCTATTACAAGCTGGTTTTGACAGTTGTGTTGCGGTTTGTGTGTTGACGATTTGTTCACAATATTGAAGACCCTATTAAGACTGCGTTTTGGTCTTGCGATTTGGTGTACAGGTTCTATGAAGACAATTAAATATATGCCAAATTCAAACAAAACGCTGCCCAAATGATAACTCCATTGCGTTTTGCTCAAGAGGGCTGCGACTTGCTTGCTTGCGTTTTGCTATAAACCTCAACTCAAACCGAGTCAACTCGGTATTTACCGAGTTGACCCGGTCAAAACTCAAAGAGTCAACACCAAAACAGAAAAGAAAAGAAGCAGGAACAACAACAATTTCAACAGCCTCAATCACCATCAACAATCAACAAATCCAAAACCAATCTCTACATCTATCCCATCGTCACACTACAACAACAACCAACGAAACGAACAACATCAGCCTCAACAAATCCAAATCCAACAAACTAAACCTATCCCATCGTCTCATCAATACAACTTCCATCTCCTCCAACTCTCATTGACTCGAAACAAAATGAAATAAAAATTAATCTCAGTTTTTGTGTTTATTTGTCACAAATCTTTTCGACTAAACACAATTGCATCATAGATCTGTTGAAGGTTTAAACCCCTCTTTCAATTTTCGAATAAAAAGAATGTGTCATAACAAATTTGTTACACACATTCTCTGTTTCGATTTAAGAAAAATACCACAAACACAAATACCTTACCCGAGACCCTCAAGGGATCTTAATGCCTTAACCTTCTTGTGTTCGTCGTCGTTTTATATTGAAGAGAAAAGGTGTCGCCATGTTTGGTTTCGAAAGACACACGATCAATATTTTGGTATTGTTGTTGGGTGTGTGGTTAAAACGTTATCTATATGATAGATAGTTTCTTTTGTTTGTGAAATCAGATGTGGTATTTTCATGTGATGGTGAGAACATCATTGATGCGTTTTATCTACAAGGGATTGATCTCTTTGAGATGGAGCAGATCTTTGTCTTGAGATGGGGGCGTGAGATATGTGAGATAGGGTTAGGGATAATGTGTGAGAAAAATTAAGGATTTGTATTCCTTAAATCTCAATGGCCCGGGTTATAATTTTTTGGAGTGGGCCAGTGTATATTTCTTTTGGGCCAGGAATTAACGAAATTGAATGGGCCGTGTAATTCAAAAGTGATATGTGGGCTGGAATATGATTACACCAAAAAATGATTGGGCCG
>BQNB010143462.1:2520-16990 GCA_026074375.1 Tanacetum coccineum | reverse complement strand
ATAACACCTACAACAATAATACCTGTACCAAAACCTCTACAGGACAAAGGCAAAGGGATTATAATTGAAGAGCCTGTGGTGGAACAGGTGAAGCCTATGAAGAGGCTTGAACAAATAAGGCTTGATGAATAACTTGCCTTCAAGCTACAAGCTAAAGAAGAAGAAGAAAGGCTTGCTAGAGAAAAAGCTCAACAAATTGAAGAAGCCAACATAGCTTAGGATGATGTCCAGGCTAAAGTTAAAGCTGATTATCAGTTGGCTCAAAGACTACAAGCTCAAGAGCAAGAAGAATTGATTGATGAAGAAAAGGCAAGATTATTTGTACAATTCTTAGAGCAAAGAAGAAAACATTTTGCAGCTAAGAGAGCAGAAGAGAAGAGGAACAGACCACCAACGAGAGCTCAACAAAGGAATATCATGTGTACTTATCTGAAAAACATGGAACGATGGAAGCCCAAAAGTTTGAAGAACAAGTCCTTTGCTAATATTCAATAATTTTTCGAAAAAGCAATGAAAAGGGTGAATACCTTTGTTGACTACAGAACTGAGTTGGTGGAAGAGAGTTCCAAGAAGGCAAAAACAGAGCTGGAAGAGAATTTAAAGAAAGTTGAAGCAGAAGTGATGGAAGGTAGTTCAAAGAGAGTAGGCACTGAGCTGGAACAAGAGGTCACTAAAAAGCAAAAGGTGGATGATGTTCAAGAAACAACTAAAGTGGATAATGATCAAGAAGCAGCTAAGATTAAAGAGCTTATGGAAATTGTTTCTGATAAAGAGAAAGTAGCAATTGATGCTATTCCTTTGGCTGTTAAGCCTCCAAGAATTGTTGACTGGAAGATCTATAAAGAAGGGAAGAAAACCTATTACCAGATAATTAGGGCCGATGGAAGTTTAAAGTTGTACTTAGTCTTCAGTCATATGCTCAAAAGCTTTGACAAGGAAGATTTAGAAACTCTGTGGAAATTGGTAAAAGCTAAGCATGGGTCGCCAAGGCCAGAGGAGGGCTATGAGAGAGTGCTATGGGGTGATCTAAAGGTAATGTTTGAACCTCATGTAAAAGATACAATATGGAGAAATAAACAAGATTACAAAGTGTTGGAATGAAAGCTATATGACTTTTGTGGAGTACATTTCTTAAGGATGCAACACATGCAGATCTATATGTTGGTAGAGAAGAAATATCATCTTACACAGCTATAATTACTGATATGTTAAACAAGAAGCTTCAATGTGATCATTTTAGTAAAATGGCATATCAGCTTCTTAAACTTCTCACAAAACAGCTTAAGAATCAATGAAGTGTTTGGAAGCATCATCCTGGTGATTAATGAATCTTTCAATGAAGAAACTTGAGATTTTAAAGAAGAATATCAAGTTTAAGGGAGGATTGTTGGGATTAAAAGACTTCTTGATGATCTTAGAGTTACTGCTGCTCAGGTTTGTGTTACTGTTGCTAAGCTAAAG
Source organism: Tanacetum coccineum (assembly GCA_026074375.1). Lineage (NCBI taxonomy): Eukaryota > Viridiplantae > Streptophyta > Magnoliopsida > Asterales > Asteraceae > Tanacetum > Tanacetum coccineum. The sequence continues at coordinate 15,529 of BQNB010143462.1, read as the reverse complement.
TTAGTGCTGTTCATTAACTTTAATGAAAAATATGCTAAGTAGTTAGTGCTGCTAGTATAAAGTTAGTACTGCTAGTTCACAGTTACTACTGTTAGTATATATTAGTACTGCTAGTATTAAGTTAGTGTTGATAGTGTAAAGTTAGTACTGCTGGTGAAGATTGAAGAAAATATTCTAAGTAGTTACTACAACTTGTGCTCAGTTAATGCTGCTGGTGTATAAGTTACTACTGCTCAAAGATTAAGACTGCTGAAAGAGTTTCTACTGTCAGAGAAAGGATAAAGACAAAAGAAAGGATAAAGATTGTTTGGAGATCAAGATTACTTACATGATAAGTATTAGTTATTTATAGAATAGATCATAGTGAATATTCTAAGTCTTAGGGATATATTGTAAATCGACTAGGACTCCTTAGTGTATAAAAGGAGATCATAGGGTATATGTTTTTTTGTGGTTTTTACGATTTGATAAGTGTTATTCATAGCTTCAAAGTTTTGTAACCCTAATACTAGGAGAGTATTCGTATTATTCTTAATAATATTGGAGCTTTTATTGTTTGTTGAATTGTGATCTTGTGTTACTGTTTCATTAAGAATTCTTCTAATATTAAAGATTAGATTCCGCATAACCTTTAATACACTTAACAAAGTTTCTACTATAGTTGTGTTAGATTTATCTAATATAACTAAACCTTAAACAAGCTTAAGGAATTCGATCTATTAAAGTAGGATCCAACAAGAGGTATCTTACAACTGGGACAACAAGGTGTTTTACCTAGGATGGATCTAATTAGGATTCGATTGAGGATGTATGTTGAAGTATCTATGGCGTTACACCAAAACTTTTATGGTAACGATTGTTCATTCAACATGGTTCTACTCATTTCTTGTAGGGTCCTATTTTTCCTTTCTAGCACACCATTAGATTGTGGAGTGCGTGGAGCTAAGAAGTTATGTGTAATACCGTTGGCATTACAAAACTCTCCAAATTGCACTTCATTATCAAATTCTCTACTATGGTCCGTCCTAATTGACACTATTGAACATCCTAATTGATTTTGTATTTTCCTACTAAAGATTTCAAATTGCTCGAAAGCCTCAGTTTTATTCTTAAGAACTCTTGTCCAAGTATACTGATATCATCAAATATTTAATACTTTTTTGTGGCAAAATACCCTCTATATTACCTGCAAATGTTTCACTAACACTCGAAAACGAGATATTTTCTATCGTTTTGTAGTTTTCAAGTGAAATACAGGAAAGTGACAAGAAACAAAGGAAAAATGACTTAAAGTATAAATTCTGAAGAATGTTACGGCGTAACACCAAAAATGGTTACACCGTAACATAAATTAAGCAAGTACGAAGATCAAGGAAGACTTTACAGTGTAACACCATATCTAGTTACGCCATAACCATATATTTAGAAGGAAATCTTGTCAAAGTTATAGTTACGGCGTAACACCTTATCCAGTTACGTCGTAACCAAGAGAATCCACGAATACGGAATAAAGATCACGTACTTATGGACATTATTTGAAGGTTACGGCGTAACACCATATCTAGTTATGCCGTAACATCTGCTTATTTATGGAATGCCGTGTAAGATAGTTACGATGTAACACATTTATTGGTTGCGCCGTAACATGTTCAAACCCTATAAATAGAGGCCTCATTCAAGCTATTCCGACATCACTTCTTCTACAGCCAATTGGAGAGGCGACAAAGGCTTCCAACCTTCAAAGAATTCCACCTGGAGTCCAAGGAAGATCACACTTTACTTACTTTTTGTATGTAATCGTTCAAATACGAATATTGTAAGAATTATGAGTTTTCAATCTATGATTTCTTCTATTTATTGCTATGTTTCCGTTACTATGAGTGGCTAAGCACTTAAAGTGCTGGCCTAGTTATGTAATTACTATTGTTATGATGTTTATTTCCTGTTAGATTATGGTTTCATTAGATATTTCTGGACTATCGTGTAACCCTGGGTTTTGGTAGTACGGGTGGTTTGGACCTAGCTTGCCCCATAATTAGATTATCTTGTCAATATGGGATCCAATGGGTACTAGGGAGGATCACTAGCTCCCTTACTTGGTGGAGGAACAAACCGGTCACCGGCACTTATCACTTCAATATACTTACAAAGCACAGGAACTCTTCAAGAGGGTTAATAATCTTTAGAAGATTTATTAGATATGTTTTGGAAAATTGGGATTAATCACTGCAACCTGATAACCTACCTCCCTGATGAGTAGGACTGATTCGGAATTGCAGGGAGTATATGATAGACAATATATGCATATTCAAGTCTATCGATCTTAGAAACCACTAATGAAACCATAGTTTAACATTGCACATGAATGCGTTCTCATAACAATAGTAATGAAGTAATGAGGTTAGCATGTTTTCTCTCTTGACATCTCCAACTCTTTTAATTTCGAGTTATTTATTTTATTGTTATTTATTTTAAATCAACTCAAAAACCATTTTCAAAACGTGACATTTCAAATTAAAACTAATTACAACTTAGCTATCTGGTTCTCTGCCCGTTAGTGCGTGGTTAGGTAGATCGAGTTTTATAAATTTAAAACCTGATAAAATTAATTAAAATAAATCGCGCAAGTTTTGGCGCCGCTGTCGGGAGCTAAAAATAATATTAAATTGATTTTTCATTATCTCTTCATTCCCTTAACTCTATAATCTGCAGAACTAAGCAGAGTAGACATTGGATACACTCCACATGGAACAATACATAATTATCATGAGAGAAACCAGGCACCAGGCGTGTTAAACCCGAAATCAGAGGCAATGTAATTTCGAAATCAAAGTCAAATTCATGCGCGAACTACGGGCAGACACTTTTCTCTGGAACAAAGACAGTAGGCTCATGGATCACATAAGATTGGGTCCTCAGTATCGTTGGCTATATTCATCCATTCTCGGATTCGCTAAAGACGCAGTCATGCTTTGAGTTTTTCCCTTTACTCTTACCGGATCCGCAAAAAGGTGGGTGGACAGACTCGCCCCAGGAACTATCAATACCTGGGATCTCCTCAAAAAGGCCTTTATCCAAAGGTATTGCCCACCTTCCATGACCGCAAAGCAGCTTGAAGATATTCACAACTTCAAGCAAGAAGGAGACGAATCATTATACCAGGCCTGGGAACGGTATAATGACCTGCTATACAAGTGCCCTACCCACGACATCAATAATCATCAAAAGGTAAATATCTTTTATAAGGGTTTGAGCACTATGAACCGTCAATTACTTGATTCGCAGGGACCTATCCCCGGGATGAGACCGGCCCAAGCTCTCACAGCAATTCAGACCATGGCTGATCATTCTCAAAAATGGCACGACGGAACAACAAGCAGGAATATCGGAAGCAGTAGTAGCAAGGATGGACTAGCTGCTTTGGTAAATAAGTTGGACAACCTGGGACGAGACATGAAGAAGCTAAAGGAAAGTGTTCATGCAATCCAGGTTGGATGCCAAATTTGCGAAGGACCTCACCTCGACAAGGATTGTCCCCTCAACGAGGAAGTTAAACAAGTTGAAGAGGTCAGATATGGAGAATTTGGACGAACAACGCCTTTTAACGGGAATAATGGAGGAAAGTTTCGTGTAGGACCACCTGGATACTACACTAAGACTGATAACCGTCCACCATATGGTGAAAGGAGGCAAAGCTTAGAAGAACTATTGGCTAAGCATCAAGAGGAATCTGCTCGAAGAAGTACTGAAATGGAGGTGTGGATTAAAAAGCTTCAAGAGAATGCCGAGATTAACACTAGGAACCAAAATGCCTCACTTAAAAACTTAGAAACCCAGATCGAGCAATTAACCGAAGAACTCCGTTCCAGGAAGGAAAAATCTGAACAAGCAAAGGTAGTAATTGTTGAACATGAGGGACCCAGCTCTCCTAAGAAAATTAAGAATCTCCACGGAATATCCTTCCTCTCTGACTCTCAGGAAGAAAACACCAATGATCAACTACCTACGAAGGAATCTAATCCAGGACATTTTACGCTTCCCTGCACCATCGGTAACTTTAACTTTTATGCTATGGCCGATTTAGGAGCTAGTGTAAATGTTCTACCTAGGAATATTTTTGAGTATTTGGAATTAACAAACCTTAGTGAAACCGAAATGCTAGTGGAAATGGCAGATATGAGAAAAAAGGCACCACTTGGGATAGTTAGAGACATACTTATAAAAATTGATAAATTCTTGTTCCCATCTGACTTTGTAATTCTAGATCAAACCCCCAATTCAACTGTCATTTTAGGAAGACCCTTTTTGGCCACCGTTCACGCCTAAATCAATGTTTTTGAAAAAGAAATACCAGTAAGGATAGGTGATGAGAGGGTAACGTTTAACATAAATAGGAACGACCCTGACTTTGCCCCTACCGAGGGAATCTTTATGTTAAACTCGATCAACGCTGATGAACCAATCATTAAAAGATTGAAGATAAGTGATGACACTGCTACGACACATTTTTGTAAACCTATTATAAAAGAATGTGAAGGACTCTTAGGCTTGGCCATCCTATAATCCATTTAGGAACAAATGTGATGGGGGGAGGGGCATGAAATTTACAGGATCAATGAGGTTAGTAAAACAAAATATTGGTTTTTCCCTAATAACAACGAAAGAAAGGAAATGAAAGGAGGTGAGGTATCATTTCTAAACTTTTTAATAATAAGATATGGTAGCTGTTAGGTTGAGGATTCTGTTTGGATCAAAAGGTATTTAGAATGGTGTAATGAAAATTCTCGTGATAAGAAACCTAGGCCTAGAGACTACACTTTTAAAGAATAGGTAAAGCTTAAAAAAGGACACATTGACATAAGTAAATCAGTTAGGAAAGATTTATTCAGATCATGGGTGATTGATAAGTTTACCAAGGCATTAGATCCTGATAAAAACCCTTTAGAAAGATGTTTAGATGAATACAATCGGGTATTTCATAAAGAAATTGAACAACTTGCCGATGAATACAAAATAGAAATTAGAGAAAAGGGGCAAATTCTTGAAGAGATATAGATAAAATGTAAGAGAGCGCGATGTAAGAATAAAGATTGGTGGTATGATTACTGGTATGAGGATGAAGAAAAAACGGAATTAGGTAATGAAGATTACGATCCACCAATGGTACATATAGAAACATTCGAAGTAACAAAATATATGTTTGACAACGGATGTAGTTTCATATGTGTTAATGGTGAGAATAGTGAAACCCTATCCTTGGGAAGCAAAAATGGATCAAGGTTTAGGAAAATGATAATGGAGGAAATGGAAGAAGTCTTCGGGAATGACGAAGAGGACCCTAACAACGAAACGTAGAATTGGCATGAGTCTAACTTAAAGACTCGTTAATAAATAAAAGTGCTTGTCGGGAGACAACCCGTCTTTTATTTAATGAAATTTCCTTTTTGCATTAGTTGGTTTGCATGTTTCTTACTTTGTTTTGTAGAATCTAGAAAATAAGAGGCAATTATCGAGACCGGCTCGACTAATAATCATGTGGTAACTTTGCTGAATTTGCAGCAGTTACGGCGTAACAACTTTAGTTACGCCGTAACCACTACAGTTACGACGTAAACCATTTCCTGGTTACGCCGTAACACCTTAAAACTTAAAATTTTTACCACTTGATTATGACATACCCATTTCAAGGTTACGCCGTAACCTCCTTCTAAAATTCTAAAAAATTAAGTTTTAAACATGTGTAAACCTTGTATACGTAAATTGACTTTGTGGGTATGTTTTCTGGAAGCCCACACGAGACTAAACTCATCTACTTGGGCCACCAAGTGGTCTAAAAAGCTTGTTGCATACGCTAAATGCAACCGTGATTCCTATGAAAGTGAGTTAGGATTGTATTTCCTATACACTTCATAATTATTGTAAAGCGATTTTATGCTTTGGTTTGTTTTGTGATCACAGGGGATTAAGAGCTTGCAAGAAGACGAAAGTAATATAAAGATTTCCGCCAAATTTCAAATCTTGAAGCAATGCTCAGGGAGTTTCTTATCTTAATTTTACTCTTTCCTTTTTCATTTCATTTCCTTAATGTACAATAGGGACATTGTACAAATCAAGTAGGGGTTAGGAGTAGAATTAATACTTGACGTATGTTTTTCCTTCGATTTTCTAGTTTTCTTTGAAAATTATGCCAATTTCAAAATTTTTAACAAATTTTTCTTAAATAACTAGAATTAATCTTTGCCGAATGCACATTACCCTTTATTATACTTGGTGAGATTTAAGCCTAATATTTCGTTTTCATCATAGTTCTCAAAGATCCACCAAAATATTAATTGTGCCGGTAGTATTGTAGACTTTAGAACTTGGCCTGTACATCATTTCGAGACCTAATTTATTAGCACGAATAGATAGTTTAAGAAGGCAACACTTAGAAAATCACCCAAATAGCCTATATGTGTGTGTTTATCGACTTGTTACACTGACTTGTTGACTTCCAGTAATAAACCCTTTTTGTTGCACTCATTATTAGTTCAAGATACCCCTAGATCACCCTTGTCAAACCAATCTATGTTTTCACCACTATTCTATATGTTTCATTACACCATTTCACCTTAGCCTACCTTGTAGTCTTAATTTTCTTTGTGTTGAAATTTCTGGTTACTTAAGTGCATGGTTCGGAGGGAATGGGAACGAAAATTATATGCTTTCGTAGAAGACCAATTAGTTATGATCTATAAAGACCCACCTGTATCACCACTTTCGACATTGTTTATCTCAAGTGGGGGGATGTGCGTATAATATCGGATGTTGCAGGGGTAATAATTAAAGATATAAACCCTTGTAGCATTTGCATATTTATCATGAAGAAAAGAGGGTGCAACAAAAATCTACCCATGTACAAAAAATATAAAGATGGTGCAAAATAAAAAATAAAAAAATGGAGCTAGTAGCCCATTATTGCACCAAGACATCTCTGTAAAATGGAGCTAGTAGCCCATTGTTATACCAAGTCATACCGATACTTATGAAGAATGGAACTAGTAGCTCATTGTTGAAGATCAGATTTTCAGACTTTGACTCTTAGACCCATGGATGGACAGTAGCTAGTTATGACAACCTTAGATTATTTTAGAATAATTGTTTTGTGTTAACAACCATTAAATGTATATCCCATGTCTATCATAATCCCTTTATCACCCTTTAAAGCTATATTACCTTTATTGCCTTTGAGAATTATTTAGAACTTAATTCTAACTGGTGTAGATTTGTGTACTTTCCAAGCTTATGATAGAATACATGCTATGACTATGCAATTAAGCGATCACACCCACATCCGGAATGATCCGTCTTTCTTCTTGACAAACAAGACCGAAGCTCCCCAGGGTGAGGAACTGGGTCTTATAAAGCCTTTGTCAGATAACTCTTGTAGTTGCTCTGACAACTCTTTCATTTCGGAAAGCGCCAATCGATAAGGTACCCGTGCTACAGGTGCAGCACCAGGTACCAAATCAATTCGAAACTCCACTTATCGAGTTGGAGGAAGACCCGACAAGTCCTCAGGAAATACATCGGGAAAATCTCGGACAATGGGTACATCCTCAAGTCGCTTCTCCTCCGACTTGTCTTCCGCCTTTTTCATTGTAACATGTGCCAAAAAGATAGGACATCCTTTTAGCAAATATTTCTGAGTTTTGGTGCACGAGATGATGTTCAATCGTGTCTCATTTCCCCGGTTACTCCCGTCACCATGAATGATTAGAATTTCATTTCCCTAGGGGATGCGAACAATCTTCTCGGCACACACAATGATTGCTTGGTACTTCGCCAACCAATCCATACCAATTATAGCATCGAAGCTACCAAGTTCTACAGGCATTAAATTTATGTTGAATGGGTGGTTCAGGATATTTAATGTGCAACCCCGAGAAGTGTTTAACCCAATTAGTCTCGCCGTCAGCCTAGATTCGACATCATAATAGTGATCTAAGGTAGATGGCGTGATATCAATTTGGGAACTAAATGCAGTAGACACAAAACTCGTATCGGCACCAGTAAAAAATAATATAGAAGCATAGCGGTTGTTGAGAAGGAACGTACCCGTCACGACATTGGAGTCTGGGTTTGTCCCTACATGTCCCACCGCATACACTTTGGCTGGAGCCCTGTCATTACCAACTTGATTTCCACGGTTTTTATTGTTCTTCGGCTTTGGACATTCCCTCTTGAAGTGTCCTTGAACCAACCCTCGAAGCAGAGTAAGTATTCTTTCCTAGCCTGACCCAGTGCCCCTCTGATTGTTATCATTGTTGGCATTTCCCGCACTCCTACAATCATGGGAAAAATGGCCAAATTTGTTGCATTTGTGGCATTTTGGAGCACATGGACCGTCGTGGTGATAGTTGCATTTAGCGCATAGGGGTTTAGATCCCCCCCGTAATGGCTTATTTCACCAGTCCCTGCAGTATAATCCTTTCTACCAGTGTTCTGGCCTCATGTTCTGTTGTTGTTGGTTTTGATTATTTGTGGAAGTGTTTTTCAAACTTATTAATACACAGCTTACTTCTTTTTCTCAAGCCTGTCTTTCAGCACTGGTTCTGACTTTCTTATCCCATTAGTTTAGTTGCCATAGTTTTCAAAACAGCCTCTTGCATGTATTTTAGCTTTGATGCAATAATATTTTCCATGGATCATGTTGGCAATACCGCCGACGTACCTTTCAATCTTGATCAGACCTTCAGGAAACATCCTAACACATAGCAGATGCCTATTCCTGAAACGTTGGTTGGACCTATCACATCAGTAATCCTTCACTTTCAAATACAACAATTCACAGCCTCGAGCTTTTTCATCTCTGTTCCTTGAATAGTACTTGTAGTCTTTTCTTTCTCACTAGAATCGGCCCAAGCCATTGCATATGAAACATCATGACTAATAGTCATTAACATGGGAATTCCACATGTAGTAGCACACTGCTAGAAGAGAACAATTGGAAAAACTTGATTTGATTTTCCACAGAGTAGTTGCTTATGCGGAACATAGTTTCCATCCTTTCAAACCACTGAGTTCATTCAACAACTCCCCTCAGTGCCGTTTAAAATATAGAGGTTTGCACTCATTAAAGTCTTGGTAAGATGTCATACCTCGAGCAACCGATCAATTCCTTGCTGCCAAGCCCGTTCCTGAAGTATGGCTGTCAATCGCAATTAACCTGTTTGCATCACGTGCTGCCAAAGCGGCAGTGACACCTTGGTCAATCATTGCCTGAAGTTAGGCAATTAGTGACCGATGTGGTGGTGGTTGTTGTTGGGTTGGGGTTGTTGTGACCGGTGTAGACCTTGAGGGCTCATTTGGTTCCATTATCTTCAATCACAAGAAAAATACAATACCGTTAGATTTCATAAAATCCATAAACCAAGACATGAACATATACATGATAAATAAAGTGAGATCACCATCACACAGTGAAAAATAACAACAGAATTGTAAAACAACAAAGCTTATAAATCCACATCGACATTCATTCATAAACAAATTCGATTACAGACGTGACATAATACAACCATTCCATATATAAATTGGAAAACATACATGAATGGTTCAGATACAAAATGATCATAATGATTAGGTTACAAAATAAACACAACAACCTAAAGCCTTAACTACCGGGATAGAACCCCGTAATACTACTTATTAGTAGGTGCTAATACTCACAAATGACAAGCCATAACAAGATCTAATTTATGAACTGCAACCACAGCCTCCTCTGGCAGCTCATGGCTGTGCAGGAACCTCCAAGCGGGTCCTTGCTATTCTTCAGTGCGGTAACCAATCCTGTAGATGCAGTCACCTGTCCATGAAGTATGGTCACATGTCCTGTATGACTGCATCACATCAATGTCTTTTGTTTTATTTTTGTAAAAAAATAAAAAGGGTTTCTTGCTGGTCGGGTATGATCAGACTATGTCCTCAACTCGCTCTTATCTTTGCAGACCTCTTATGGTCTGCCATCCAAGCATCTCATAAAGTACAGCCTGTCTTCTGCAAATCAACAGCAAGCATCTCTCTAATCTCTAACATACTGACGCAATACATATGCGTAGTTGACATAACTCTCCGTGGCCCCCAAAGATCAATCGCATCCATTGATCGCCTCCAAGCCTCTCGGGATAATCTAGCCTTTATCTCCATCAGATGACGTGTATATGCATGTGCTCGTCTGTCTCTAAACAACATATTAAGCCGACCAGCCAATAGTTGTCTCTGACTCTGCTCAAATCGTTCTAATCCATGTATACACTCTCATACCGAGTCTTGCCTAACCCTAGTCTCATCGTCATATGTCGACCCAACTCCCTGACAGTAACTAACTGTGCCTCCTGTGTTAGGGTCTTAACTATCTCATCCCACGAGTCGGTGATCCCATATCCAACCTCTCTCTCTAGATCATGCCTGATCTCCCTATCCATAGTAGCTACAAAACCATAGTCTGCCCTAAGACCTCCAGCCGGTCTAGCAGCAGCAGCAGATGAGCTCTCTCTGACCTCGTATGCAGGACCAAGAGCGATACCTAACCTCTTTCGAGGTGGTAAGGTAACCTCGGGCCTGTCCTCTCTACGGTCAGTAGAGAGTAAATGCAATGGTGGTGTCCCTGATGATGGTGCAGCTGGTCTAGTATAGGAGAGTATGAAGGGTGGTGGTAATGGTAGTGAATAGGAAGTAGATGCGGCCTCGGCTCTTAGCCGAACATAGCACTCGATATCCGTAAATGAACGAATAGGACTAGCAGGTGGTGATGGAGATAACACAGGCACTGGTGATGATACTGGTAGTGGTGGTGATACTGGTAGTGATGGAGATGGTATCGAGGGTAGTGGTGGAGAAGGTATCTGGGGAAGTGGTGAAGACCATGGGGAGAGTGGTGATGATGGTGGAGTAGATATAGCGAGAAGTCTGGCAACCTCTGCATCAGACCATACTGGTGTAGGTACTGGAGCTGGAATAGAAATCCTAGCTGTCACACGATATGCAGGGTGTGGTGGTGGTGTGGCCGCAGACTCATCAGTCTCGAACGGCTCTGTCTCCTCCGCAGATGGGGCCTGATCAGTAGCTGGTAAAGCAACAACTACAGAGTCGGCAGGAGCTGGGTGCTCCTCCTCCTCCTCATCCTCATCAGCCTCTATGTCAACATCATCATCCTCATCCTCCTCCGATGGCTCATCCTCATCGTCTCCGTCATCTCCTCCATCAGCAGGATAGTCAACAGGATCCTCCTCGGGGTCCTCATCGTCATCCTCCTCCGGGTCCGCCTCAGGATCGGACTCCGGGACATAGTCAGGTGACTGAGCAGTGGGTGAGGCATCCTCAGCATATGGCTGATCCTCAGCAACAATCTCATCATCAGCATGCTCTGGGCCTGGAACATAATCTGGCGAAGGTGGTGCCTGCTCTGGCTCCTCAGGGCCAGGCACGTAATCTGGAGAGGGTGGGGCCTGAAGAGCGGCCTCCACGTATGGGTCCTCTGGCATCCAAGGCAGCTCAAGGTACTCGTGATCATCGGCTCTCGGTGATCCTATGTCTGATAAACCCTCAAATGGGCTGGAAACCTCCGTGTATGTAACCCCCGATTCATCCGAATCTGACATGACTGAATCTGAAAATTCAAAATAGCTTATATTAGTATTTAATATAAGACTCTTATAGTAATATACATTTATATCATAACATGTATATCAATTATGAATGCATCTAGTCCAACCAACTAATGCAACAAGTAGTGTATGCATGAATGTATGCACATATGTATGTCCCGTGTAAAACCCCTTTGTATGAATTCGATGTTTGAAAACGGTTATAGTCCAGCAAAAACATTTGACCTGGTTCTCTATAACCTTGGCTCTTGATACCAATCTGTAACACCCCCAAATTGGGTCGCAGCGGAATAAGGGTCCGGGGCGTGTTACTTCATAGATCAATAACACAAGATGTATATAGAACGACCAAAAAGTCGTTTAAAACTGATACATTGGAATTAACAAAGTATTTGTTACATAAGCCGAAGCTTCACTTGTCCACTTGTTCAAAATATAAAGATTTCTAGCCCATAACAGTTATACAAAATGTAATGCGACAAAATCTTTAATGCATGATATCCAAATCAAAACCACCAATGTATCCCTTGCACCTCGTGCTTACTGATCCCCTGAAAAACATTGCTTTAAAACGTCAACAATAATGTTGGTGAATTCATAAGTTTGATAAATCGTATATTGTAGGACCACAAGATTTCCCAAGTGTATGATAATGCAACAGATGCAGACATCATATAAATGTAATTACGTTGCCCTAAGCTCATGACACTGAAGCTCGACATAAATGAATACCATATAAATGGCCTACATTGCCCGTGATGATGTTCTAACCCGCAACATCCTATGTTCGACATGGTATACGTTCGTTTGCCCAGTGATAGCTAATCACCCGAACAGGGATGTCAATCCTAATAGATCTATTCATAACATTCGCGCTCACAATCTAGTAACTAACAGTTCATGATAATGGGCTCAACTAGGGTTATCGCTACTTAGGCAACACGTAATCATAATATAAAACGTAACCACTTGTGTCAAATTATAAAACATTGCATGTTTCTCACCCCAAAAACTTTATAAAACCAAAAGCATGTAAAACGTGGGGCTATGAACTCACCTTGAGTGAGCGAATATCAAGTATATCATAAATAATGCGTCACGCAAATTGTCAGATGCAACCTATTTAATTTAAGGTCGTATAACTACCATGTACTTCGATTAACCAATATCATATTGATTAGCTTTTTAAATCAACACCTTTATATATATAATAAAATATATATAATAAGGATAATCTAAAAATAATCAATGAAACCGAAAGTAGTATGATATGATATTCCCGGGTCGTTTATCCCCAACGAGGAGCGAATTGGAAAGTCGAAAGTTGGTTTGAATTACGATGCTTGAATGGAAAAAGATTT